>OZ023331.1:45539764-45569764 GCA_964007535.1 Brachyptera risi | reverse complement strand
GATTCCTATTTATTTAAAATGACTGAAACTGGGCTGTTTTTTAATCGTGATATATTTATTTAAACTGACCAACGTTTCAACGAGATTGGTCTCGTCCTCATCAGGGTCCAAACTATACTTTATATAGTTTTTATATAGTTTGGACCCTGATGAGGACGAGACCAATCTCGTTGAAACGTTGGTCAGTTTAAATAAATATATAACGATTAAAAAACAGCACAGTTTCAGTCATTTTAAATATATATATATATATATATATATATATATATATATATATATATATATATATATATATATATATAATATAGATACATGTGTGTTTGTGTGTGTGTGTGTGTGTGTGTGTGTACATGTTACTCGTTTGTTCATTGTAACGTCCGATGAGTCACCATTCAACTATATAACAGTGTTACTAAGGGCACCTGTATCCAACTGATGGCGATTTAGCATTGAAAAACCTGATCACTCCTTAATAAGAACTCGTTAAAAATAGCACATATAGATATATATATATATATATATATATATATATATATATATATATATATATATATATATATATATATAATATACATGTACAGATATAATAACAATAAAAATAGCATTGACGGAAAACGCAGGCCAATATGGTTGTATGAGATATATCGTGTATTTAGCTTTTTTCTATCCAGGCGTGTATATATACATTAAATCATTCGTACAAAGAACTTAATCCTATACGCCTACATTGATTGAACAACTTGTTCGGACATTATGTGAAGAACATTTGCATGTTTTTATTTGGCATTGCCCGTTTTGCGAGCGCCTAATTTGGAGTATTGGGTAGTATGATTAAGATGTACAGGCTACACCCTGAATGTGGTGTACTCACGTATAAGGGGATGAATGAGTTACAGGTTGACTTTTAAACTAACCATAATATAATTGATTTTGTACCCGAGAAAGAAAAGATCATCTACCAACACTACAAACACAAATATAACAGTTGAATTTGTATAACTGTGTATTGCATGCTTTTCACTGTTATTCTATTATCATAATTAAAATTCTGCAAGAATTGAATGTTTAATACGATATTAAAACCAGATGGCATTCATTTTTATGTAGTCACAATGTATGATGAACTTTATTACGGTACATCCACAGACAAGTCACTCTTGGTGGTTTTGTGAAATTGTGAAGACTAAATTTTGTTGCGTGTTATCTAGTAAAAAATATATAAATAATTTCTCACCTTTCTTATTTGTATGTTTTTTCTGTCATATTTTCATTAGTTGAATTGTTTCGCGTAATTTTGTATTCATGCATAATTCACGTTATACTCATAGTAATTATAATACCAACGAAATGAACTCGAACCACGAGATTTAAGGTGATAAACGCAACTGTATCTTTGAAAAGTGTCATTCCTTGATGTTGTAAACGAGATTAAGGCTATTCATCCATCTAAAAATGAGAATTTCTACTTCTGATAAATAACTAGATTTTGAGTTAACTAATGCATAGACATTGAAGGAAATTGATATCGAAATGATGAAAAAAAAGGAAATATTTTTTCCTGTTTTTTCCCGCGTGCCGGCAAAATAACCAAAAACGCTCGCTAAATACGTGAATGCCACAAGAATGATTGTAGAGTTTTGAAACTCACCAAAGTTATTGTTAACACTATTGGGCATGTCATCAGATGATTAGAATTTTCATAAGTTATACCGTTTGATTATCATCAAAGATTTAGTTGCCTGAAAGTTTCTACAAAATTTCATGCGATTCTAATTAAATCTCTATCGATAGAACGGCAAGACTTATGGAAATTCTAATCATCTGATGACATGCTCAAAAGTGTGAACCATAACTTTGGCAAGTTTCAAAACTCTACAATCATTTTTGTGGCATTCACGTATTTAGCGAGCGTTTTTGATTATTTTGCCGGCACGCGGGAAAAAACCGAAAAAAATATTTCGATTTTTTTTTATCATTTTTATATCAATTACCTTCAATGGTCATGTATTAGTTGACTCAAAATCTAGTTATTTGTCAGAAGTAGAAATTCTCATTTCTAGATGGATGAATAGCCTCAAGTCGATAAGGAAGTTTTCACAGTTGTTTAATTCGTAGACGATCGACCCTCTCTTTAATGGATGCCGGCACATAAGCCATCTTGAATGACAATGAGCCCAGGTTTCTTGTTGTTAAATTAATCGGGCGTTTTCCTAGCGGTTTGTTGATCTTCGAGCATGATATGCCATTATGAAAACTTCCATTAATAACTTCGAACAAAGTTGAATGAAATACGCAAACGTCAATGAAACAAATGAGTGTTTTGAATTGTAATGTTTATATCGTTAAAAATCTAAAATATTTGAAGAAATATCAAAAAATACTGAATGGGATATGTTTTTATGTCTGCAATTGAATGGGAATTAATGAAATATATATGAAACTATTAGAACAGTTTAAATAGAACATACATGCCATGGCTTAGACAAGAAGACGTAGGTTGATATAAAATAAAAATTACACTAGTTTCACTTTACCACAAATAATTTATACAACCAATATATGTCATGATTTTTAAAATAACTTGCGAACACAGTCAAGATTTCGCAACAATAAGTTGGTCGAGATTTCCCAAGAAGTAGCTGCAATCCTCCACAAGAATTCAGCCATGATTGTCAGACGCGATTACACAATACTTGAAGAGTCCAGATTCCCCAAATCCCACTCACAAGAAGTGCAACTTTCCCACAATAAAATGCACTTCTCACTTTCTATTTCTTATTGACATCGAAAACTTGACTTGGAGTCACTTTCCCAATTAAGGCTAGGTATGAAAATTTAGGCTTGATTGAAAAAGGTACCAAAAGACCATCTTAACCCCCCCACAAAAAAATGAATATATATAAATATATATATATATATATATATATATATATATATATATATATATATATATATATATATATATATATATCACTTCTGCCAACAATCTGCTTCTTCGACCAAGAACTTGCCTCTTCTACCAAGAACTTTATCACTTCTACCAAGAACTTGCCTCTTCTACCAAGAACTTGTCACTTCTACCAAGAACTTCACCACATCTACCAAGAACTTCAACACATCTACCAAGAACTTTATCACTTCTACCAAGAACTTGCCTCTTCTACCAAGAACTTGCCGCTTCTACCAAGAACTTTACCACTTCTACCAAGAACTTCAACACATCTACCAAGAACTTTGGCACTTCTACCAAGAACTTTACCACATCTACCAAGAACTTTACCACTTCTACCAAGAACTTCAACACATCTACCAAGAACTTTGGCACTTCTACCAAGAACTTTACCACATCTACCAAGAACTTGCCTCTACCCTCAAAGACACATCAACATCCTCTCAACATACCACTATTAAAGTGCCCAGCGGCAACGACCCCACCACCAGCTCGACCACTCGGGGGTACGACCTACCTTGCAGAGAGCGACGCCGGTGTCCAGACGGTCCATGAAGTTGTCGACGTTCATGTCTATCTCTGGATAGAGCGTGTTGAGCCACTCGGCCAGGTCCTCCTTCATGGCGTACAGGTACTCCTCGCTGGACTTGAACGGCCTGAACGACCGGGTTTCTTTCAGGACAGCCATCCTTCAAACCCTGGAACAGGAAGAATAATAATAATCTGTATCCAATTGAGCATAGTGTTGTACAAGTACTCCTCGCTGGACTTGAACGGCCTGAACGACCGGGTTTCTTTCAGCACAGCCATCCTTCAAAGCCTGGAACAGGAATTTTTTTTTTTTTTTTAATTGATTCCAAATAAAAGCGTTACAACAATTAAGGGTACTCTTGTGAGGTTCCACGAAACCCTCATGGGGTTTATCTGTGGAGATATATAATAACAATTCACTTAAATATAATGCAATGAAAAAATAAAGTACCTTCCTGATAATGAAATATAATAACAATACAATGAAGCACATTGACGAGAACGTGTAAGAATGAACAAAATAATAATAATAATAATAATAATTTGTTATGAATAATAATAATAATAATAATCTGTATCCAATTGAGCATAGTGTTGTACAAGTGGAAAAAAACAAGTGCATAAATGTGCTATAGGATGCGTCAAATCAAATACAATATGAATTATAATATGAAATACAGAAAATATAAAAATATAATGTGTCTATATATAAATTGAAGATTATGATGAAATGAAGTCTGCAATTGTAATAATTGAATAATTGTTATATTACCTATTATTTTTTTTTAAATAATATCGAAAATTGATACAAAATCATTGTGCATCAATTGACGACTCGAACTAGGCGTGGCTTTACCAGTCAGCCAGTTGGATCTATCAGTTGTAGTCATTTCAAGAAACCCCGATTGGATATTTGAATTTGACTACAGTTCTAACAGTCCTGTTGATTGGACGGTATGATTTGTGACGTCAAGGGGGCGGAGACTGCGAGTCGTCAATTAAGAGTCCACGGGAGTCGATTTAGCGAAATATCAGTTATTTGGTGATAACTTTTGAACGGTATGAGATCGAAATTCTAATAAGAGAGAAACACAGATAATTCCAGACGCTTATAAGACAGCTTCCAGACGTTATAAGTTATAACTATTCAAGTCATGTCACCTAACTGTCAAGCTTACAGCTGCATTTCTCGCGTATTAGAATTTTGATATCTCACACCGTTCAAAAGTTATCTCCAAAAAACGGATAATTCACTAAATCCACTCCCATGGACTCTCAAGTCTATGGATGGAAGTGAGATTGTTTGGATAAAGCACCACAGGGGCGATCTTTACCTCCCTATTTTAATTATTCAAAAAAAAAAATTAACTCAACACCAAGACTGCACTGTCTGTGACCATACATTTCCACAGCAGATCAAGTCTTTCAGTTTCCAATAACAATTATATAAATTGTAAATTGAAATATATAAATAGTATTATATAAATAATATTGAATAGAACTGTTTTATTAGAGGGTAACAATAACTTCGTATCAAGTTTGCCATATAACCTAGCTTTTGGTGGGGTCGTTGAACTCCGACACGAATTTAATATAACTATGCATCACTTCAGTAAATATATTAAATATACATAATGGTACAAAGGTGATATGTATGTTTCACCATGGACATTATCAAATTCGAAAAATAATTTTGAAATTTCTATTCCCAATTGAAGTATTTAATATTTCAAACAATGTCAGGTAGAGAAAAAAAATATGATGAAAAGAAATTTCTAAAGTTTTGTCCACTCATACACTCACTATATATCGACATATACAACAACACAAGAATTAAGCAATGAGTCATTTAATCTATCACCGCGTACAGCTCCAACATTGATTTATTTTCAAAACATCTTATATTATCACGTATGTTAGATCTACGTAACATAAACACTCCTTCATTTATGTACATTCTATAAACGAATAGACCTGAAATAACTATCTACACTACTTAAAAAAATCTAATTTAGAAAGAGGATGGGCACATTTCAACTCAGCCACACCTAAATAGAATACGAAATTAATAACCAAACATAATACCTTGTTATGTTCTATGTATACATTGTACATAATCGTATACGACATAGACATTAATTAATCATTTTTAAACGAAGACAGGAAGAAAGTTAAATGCATTTGATGGCTACTTAGACATCACAGTGCAGTCAGCACCCTGTAATCATTATTAAACTAATGATATCCGCTCTTACGTTTTTTTTTATATGAAATGAAACAATCAAATTATCTATCTGGTAAAATGATTGCATAATACATAATCTCTGATAATAACTCGAGAGAAAAAAAATATATAAATTTATACTCGATTCTGTCCAAGATGACGGAACGAACCACCCGTGCGATAATGATACGAAATATAGTGGACGGTCGATCGGAACCTTCATCTTTAAAGGATACTAATCCAATAAATAATTACATATGTTTTACAAGTGAAGTACCGTGGTTTTATCTAAGATTAGAGACGCATCTCTGTACCATCACAGAACAGAACTTTTTACGAGTTTTCTTCAGTATGAAATGAGGTTTTGCTGAGCGACTGAAAAGCTGCCACCGCATCTTGATGAACGTAATCATAATGCAATAACATCTCACGGTAATAACATGCAGCATAAACTTGTGGATCAAGAACCAGTCATTCCAATCAAGATAATAATATCACGTATTATATATTTATATATATATATATATATATATATATATATATATATATATATATATATATATATATATACATATATTTATATATATATATATATTTATGAATATATATATATATATATATATATATAAATATATATATATATATATATATATATATATATATATATATATATAAATATATATATATATATATATATAAATATATATATATATATATATATATATATATATGAATATATTTATATATATATAAATATATATATATATATATATATATATATATATATATATATATATATAAATATATATATATATATATATATATATATATATATATATAAATATATATATATTCATATATATTCATATATATATATATATATGAATATATATATATATATATATATATATATATATATATATATATATTTATATATATATATATATATATATATATATGAATATATATATATATATATATATATATATATATATATATATATATATATATATATATATATATACAAAATGAGATTTCATATGGAAAGATGTAAATCCAATCGAATCAATTCAATTAGTTCTTGGAGTATCAATAAATTACAAGTTTTAGTATCCTCAACAAGCAGCGTAAAAGATCGTTATGTTCAAATGACTGGTTTTTAGTGATGATAAATCAGTATAGCTCGAATCTCCTGTATTGATCTGGAATATCACAGCAACACTGAGACAAGCTGGCAACGAAGCCGGGTATCGAAGTCGATACTAGATTGTATGCTGATTGGGCGCGGAAAACAATTGCAATCAATAAACCGGGCTGTAAACCAGTCGATTGGAATGAGCTATAAAATATGTTTAGTGTAATCGAGTTTTAGGCAAACATCGACATGACTGATTGAAACTTGAAAGGTAAACCGATAATGGTTTATAAAAGAATTATTAATAGTTTTGGATTTATTACACTTGACTATTATTATTATTATTTTAATTTTTTTTATTGGTCACATACACTGATACAGAAAGGAAAACACAATAACAACAAGAAAACATTCACAAAGCCCTAAAAAAAGGCTTAACTGTGGGTTGAAGTAGTGAATTATAAGTACAATTCAAATTGGACGTATTTCTCAAAGCTAGTTTTTTTAGGATAAGAATGAGCGGCTTGATAGATGAATGATATGTTCACAATAAAACAAATGCATTATTCGGGACTCGAACCCACTTCCTACTTGACTTCAGTTTCTGAGAGAATACCTCAGCTAACCGAATCAAACGAGCCTTGTTGAATATTTCCAAACTCTTGAATTATCTTCAAATAACCTAATCATTTCAGATTGTATAACTATTTGTTACAACTATAAAACTATTTGTGTGGTATTACAAAACGACTGTCAAATCAATAAACAAATACATAAATTCAAATGTAGACATGATATTAATACATTATTATGTAATTATATATAGAAGAAAATATACGAAATAAGTAGGTGATTAAAAAGTTGAAAGACCTACGTAAAAAAAAATGGATAAAAAACGGCACCCATATTTCTTTGCAATACAGGTAATCTTTTCGTGGGCGAAGAAGTAATATTTCAAAATCACCTTTCCTTGTGGAGACCTGTTCCATTCAACAGGTAGCTGGCCTATCACCCAGTGCTAATGGTTCTCACGGAACAGGTACGCGAGATCAATATTAATAAGAGTGTTTTGTTAAGGGAAGGTTATGGATATTTGACAAACAAAAAATAAGGGTAGACATTTCTCAGACTGGAACTGAAAAAAGATTGATCGTTTTTTTGTACACGTAATTAAGTGGTTAGGGATTTTACGAAATTAATTGAGGATAAGAAGATATTATTAAATTAAGAATAATTTATAACATCTTTTGAGTTTTTACTTTATTTCATAGGTTTAACCGGAATCTATAATAACCTTATATTAGAAGCGTTGAAACAATAACAGATAGATTCAAGTTTCCATCCATAAAAATAATTAATACACTATCAAATAGTATCAAGTATCTATAGTAATAAAAAATAAGAATTATATAATAAATCCAATAATACTTATCTTCATTGTTAAAACATTCGAATTACAAAAATAAGCCTACTGATATACAATTCATTATCAGTTAAGTCGTTGTTTTTATTCACTACCACAACAGAACGAAAAAAAAAAAATAACGTCAACTTGTAGGCCTATCACTGGAAATAAATCAAAAGCCATGCAGTTCTAGATGTCAGTGAAATGTCAATAGAAGTAGTTCTACAGAATCCTATAATATGATGAAAAGAATGATTAAATGATACATATTACAGCGAATAAAAGCTGTGGTGTTTCAATTATACCACCAGTGTTGATGAATAAACCAAGACAAAGTTATAAAATGAAATCAAAACAATATATATTAGTAGGTTAACATATATAGACTTTATAATAAATAAATAACTCGCTCACGATCTTTTTCTTTACGTAATCTAATTGAAAAATACCAACCAAAGACGTGTTTGATAAGATATTTATGTAAATTACGAATGAAAACGAAATATTAAAATTAATTAAACTTGTATAATATATAGTACTTGTTGAAGCTGGATCGTTGATGTAATCCAGTGACGGTTGAGATGTTGGGGGAAGGGGAGGGGGGGGGAAGGGGAGGGGGGGGGAGGGGAAGGATCACACAAAAGATCATTGTGTAGGATTCTAGTGGAACCTGTATATTACACATGTAAACAGTGACATTTGTAGCGAGGCGTTCAACCAATCCAATCGAGTCTATTTTATTACGTCTCCTATACTTGATTTCACGAAAGGAGAGGGTTGTCCACCCACTAAATAACTGTTAAAACTTCAACAATCACATAACAGGGTGTCTACAAATTTTCCATTACAAAATTACCCGACTTTTCCAGGTTTTTCAGATGGAAAATTATATTTTTCCAGTCTACAAATTTGGCTTTTACGTCGATTATAATATAGGACATTTTTTTCACAAATTCAATTTCGGTTTTATGGTCGGTTTCAAGTCAGGTAGATTTTTTTACATTTTGAGTGAAATTCCATGAAAAAAAACAAAATTCCCTGACTTTTACAGATTTATTAAATTCCCTTACTTTTCCAGGTTTTCCAGTCTTGTAGACTCCCTGTATAATCTCACTGTGACTTGACAGGATTTGAGGATTTTAGCAAGATGGCCATACGATTCTTGTCGTCAACTTTGACCGGAAATATCATAATACCCATAAGGGCATTATTTAATTCTCCTTTTAGTTATTGTTTCAATTATAAATTAGGTTTCAGTTTTAGTTTTCAGCTCTTCTTGTACAAAAATTATTCGATCGAAAATGTTTATATTAGTTGAAACAAATTGGAATCATCAAAATTTGTCATTTTCAACTTTACGTTTCACAGATACTCATTTGTTGATCAATACTTTCAATGTCTCTTCTATAGTTTTATACCTCATCATGTCAATTCTAACAATTGACATCTCTCAGTCTCCGCCCCCCCGACGTCACAAATCATACCGTCCAATCAACAGGGCTGTTAGAACTGTAGTCAAATTTAAATATCCAATCGGGGTATCTTCAAATGACAGCAAATTATATACAACCAACTGGCCTACTGGTGAAGCCACGCCTATTTCGAGTCGTCAATTCCTCAGTACAATATTTTTTCTCATCGAGGAATTTACATCTTATAACTTCTATTGACTGTTATCACATGTAAAAAACAAATACACAAATCAATACAAAATGAAAATCAATAACGGTGATTTCTTTGTTTGTTGTATTGGTAAACAAACTTCTTTCTTCATCGTGCATATAGGAGTATAAACATTATTTCAATTCCAATTTTATTCAACAATATGTATTTGTCTTCATTATAACGGTCATCTTATATCGTATATATCTATATATCTATTGCCATTAACGTATTACTATAGTAGATTACTCTAGCAATTTTATGAATGAAATTGATCTCTTGATGATGGCAAGTCATCGGACCCCCGAGGGTTTACCGTTATCAATGAATCACGGCTTCAAAGTAATTACGCCATTACTTTCTCTGTAGGACGAAAAGTTGTGGTGTTTTTCATTCTCTCGCCGTCGGTAAAACAGTTTCTCACGAACGAATGTTTCGATTTTTTATTACGTGACAGCAGCACTAAAATATAGTTCAACATTTCAGAATTGGTATCTTTTGAGTTTATCAGATGCTAGGTTATGATATTGATTTTTAGGTCAGTTTCAGAAACCCACGGCCCATGGGCTACTTACAGAGAGCATTAGGCCTATAATCAATTATAAGTTATACTATATTATTGTATATATATTACTTATAATGTGTTCTGGACTTTCGGAAACTGCAAGACTTTTATCTGCGGCGGAAAGTTATGGTCACCGACAGCGCAGCCCAGGTGTTGAAGTTCATTGGTTTTAAATAATTAAAATGGGGTGGTAAGATCGCCCTTGTGGTGCCCCGACCAAACGATCCTACTTTTCATCCTTAGCCTTAATTGGGGAACAATGATTTTGTATCAAGTTTCGATGTTTTAAAAAATATATATATATATTATTGTCCACTTAATTTGTTGTGGTTAAAAATGTATAAATATCTTCGAATTATACTTTTTAATGGACAAAACCTTATTGAAGTTATTATTTTATGTTATTGTTGAGATAAATAACGCATTTATATTAAATAATCCTCTAACTGGAAATTAGCTGTGGGAAATGGACTGATGTTTCCTAAAAGCAACGATTTTGGTTCAAAATTATGAGAATTTTTCAATATTTTGATTTTAAATCGAGTATGGTAAGTGAATTGATAAGAAAATGAAATAATCTTTATCAGTTCAGAGAACAATTCTGCAATTTCAATAACATTTACTCATGAAGAGGCTGAGATGAGAAATTAGGAGACTCCCTAGATTCAACGATTTCGATTTATTACGGAAATTTGCTGAATCTTGATTCTACAGCGAGCGTATAAATTATACACGGGAAGTGACACAATTTATTTACATTATCGATTGACAAACTCAGAGAACTATGTTCTAAAATACTCTAAGAGTTCGTCTCAAATTAATGTAACAAATAACATTATAATTTTTTTTTTTTTTTTTAATAACATCGAAACTTGATACAAAATCATTGTTCCCCAATTAAGGCTATGGATGAAAGATAGGATCGTTTGGACGGGTCACCACAAGGGCGATCTTACCACCCCATTTTGATTATTTTAAACTAATGGTCTTCAACACCAGGACTGCGCTGTCTGTGACCATAATTTTTCGCCGTAGATAAAAGTCTTTCAGTATAAACACACGTTATAAGTGAGAATTAGATACTCAAAGAATTTTTCAAAATTCACATAATTTAAAATTTGTATCAATCTATATTGTTGATATGTCGACATGAATTTATATGTTCTACTATCACGTCAGTGAGAAAGAATCGATACATACGGTATTAATATTACAATCTTGGCTACAAATGCTATATGTTGAAATTTCAAAATTAAATCTTATGGCTTTCTGCTACTTTTCTTATTCCTTCAGGTTTTAATGAAATTGTTTGGAGTCCTCTACATTTTGGAATAATATTTCTAGCCATTATTCTGACAGGGGTTTCTCGTAGCTTCCCATTAGGATTGCTTCATAGTTTTCTGGATGAACCTATCGCCTCATCAATCATCCAACGCGCCAAAATAAATATCATTGATTCCAAGATAATCTTTTATTTATTTATTTTATCTATATCGGGTTCAACGACGCACTCTACTGATGACTACGATCTATTGGCGTCGGTGAATGATACATGAGATGATGGAATGATGAAATGGAAGGTTATATCATCTTCTAAATATGAGTTCACCGAATAGAACCTCAAGCTAGTTTATGTTGAATTGTACCTCATATAATATGTTTTTATTTATTCGAATCAAGTTATCGCATTTTTGTGAAATTGATTCTTTGACAAGTCTCTAAATATGATATCATCTATATTGCAAGTACTGTCAGTCTGTCACGATTGATAACTAAGATCTATTGGCTCCTGAAAATGATGAATGAGATGATGGAATGATGAGATGAACGCTCGTTTCATTAGCTGATCTGGACAGTAGGGAGGATTCTGTCAAAACCTTCGTCAGGATGGTCGACTATAGCGAAAGCGAACTCAAATATAAAATATTTATAATTTAAAATTAATGCCAATTTTATGTCATAATTGATAATCAAGCACTTATGTGCAGGTCTTAATTTATGTCCCCAAACAAGATCTTTCAGTGCTATCAATTGTCTACCTGTTATAATTTGTGTGGATTCTATTTTTTCTTGTTAAATAATATAAAAAAAAAAATCAATATTTATAAATTGTAGTTTTTGGTGCAGAGACGGATTCATACTATTTTATCTAATAATAATTACTATCACTAATTTAATTTGTGCTTTTTGTATAATGATCAATTTCACATCTGCTGTCAAGGGAACGAAGTAATCATTGCCCAAGAGACTTAGTTCAAAGTGGAAGATATCAACATTCGTGTGTTTATACTGAAAGACTTTTATCTACTTCGAATAATTATGGTCACAGACAGCGCAGTCCTGGTGTTGAAGACCATTAGTTTAAATAATCAAAATGGGGTGGTAAGATCGCCCTTGTGGTGCCCCGTCCAAACGTTCCCATCTTTCATCCATAGCCTTAATTGGGGAACAATGATTTTGTATCAAGTTTCGATGTTATTAAAAAAAAAAAAAAAAATACTATTCAGTATGGTGAAGATATAAAGACCTTTGAGCCTTAAATGTCAGCTTGTCAATATAGACTAGCAGCCAACAATGGGTTGTTTACTATATCCCTACTCCAGGCAATTATCAACACGGAATAAAATTTAATTTCGGGTTAGATGGTAAATTCCGCCCTAACAGTAGAACCTCTTTCACATAATATTTGTAAAGCTAAACGAACGATTAGTATGTTATTGCAACAGGTAAGTCCGAAAAGGTAAGGTTCAGGTGTGGTTCACTTTTATTTAGAGCCGAAACATTCATTGAAAGGTTCAAAGGTTTGTTTTGTTATCGGGGTTATACCTGTGCAATTCTAGGTACCGGTATTTATGGGTTTCAAGCACAAGCATTTGCGTGGTCCTAAAGCTCGAAAATTTAAATAAAACAGGAATATAATATAGTTTTATCACACAATTATCAAGTTATTTTATTTTTAATTCTTCTTTGGGGTGGTAAGATCGCCCTTGTGGTGCCCCGTCCAAACGATCCAATCTTTCATCCTTAGCCTTAATTGACAAACAATGATTTTGTATCAAATTTAGATGTTATAAAAAAAAAAACTCACAGAGGCCCAATCTTTATTTAATATAAAATTACAATGACAAAAATATAATTATATTGGAATAATGAACAGATGGGTAACTACATATTCTATTCCACATGAAATAAAATATAATAGGGCCTATACATGCAGTACCGCAGTTAGAATTCAAATTCTAACACTAAATCATCATTTCATACTTTTTCTATGAAACAAAGATAATAAAACTATCAGTTGATCAGATTGAATCGAAACAAGCCACTACTATTTAATCCGAGAGTTAATAGAACAATGTTCAGTAAGAAACAACAACACTAATCAACTAAACCATCTACTTGAACTTTGATCGACATCTTTGACGGTCCATTGGCCCAATAAAAACACTTCTCGATAAAATCTTACGCAGAGATTGTATTCACAATTGAAGAATCTGGTTACGAAAGATGTCATTAATTTTAAAGTATTTGAAATCTGTATTCGGAAATGTATGATATCATACATGTAATATCATACATGTGAGTCAACAGCAATTACCAGTATGTACGAAAGATACTGCAGTCTACAAATAAATGACTGAATAATAGGGTTTTACGGCGCCAGAATGATGAGAATATATTTACAGCACACAGTATTGTACACAGAAGAGATGATACTAATTCCATGGATTATGGAAAAAGGGCTCGACTAGTCTATGCCCAGAAAAATAATGCCATTTATATAACCCGATCAATATATATATATTAGAATAAAAACCCTTTTCCACTATCCATAAATATATCCACATTCGAAAATAAATATAAAATAGATTGTACTTACAATGTGTTTATAGAATCCAAAATCCAAACGACAACAACAACAATAACAAGGCTTTTATAAAAGGAATTCTAAAAAACGATAAGAATGTATATTTAATCACAAAAACAACACGAAAAATTTCACACGAATGAGAAACGAAAAGTGGTGAAAATTATAATTACGAATATATGACAACCCTAAGTTGAGTCTGAAGACCCATGCCGATATTGTTCTTTACGACCTCTAAACGTGACCGGTCGGTCGGTTAGGTTGTTGCGTACTGAATAAGCAGATCTTTCTACCTCCCATATTAGTGAACACAAGGCTTGGAACGAGTCGGAGAATCGCTCAACGTTCATTGCAGAGGCTAGCGGTCTCTGTCGGTAATATCAGGAAATGTTCTAGTTTGTTGACCGAGCCAGCGTTACCTTTAACTACATAGATGGGTCGGAGTCAAAATGACTAGCGGCTGGAAGTGTTTTTGTGGCAGATTACTATTCTTTTTTGATTTATCTGAGTGTATAAAAATGATGTTTGGTCTTCAAGGGATGGGTTATTTTCATTAATTGAATCGAAAATTCGAATTTATCTGTAACATGAGTAATTTCAAGCTGCTAGCCATTTTGTTTCCGACCTAACTTATTTATTTTGTTAATCAATTCTCAGTTGAATTTAGGATCAATTTACACGCCGGCACCTGCACGAATTTTTAGCCAACTTCCTAAATTTCCTGTTTGCCGCGTACCTCAGTTCAATTTCTAATAAATAAATGAATAAAAATATTGGGAAACAACCGCACTGTACTAATGACTAAGATCTATTGGCGTCGGTGAATGATAGATGATGAGATGATTTGTTATTTTTTTCAGGTGTTTTTCTGGACAGCCGGGAGTCGGCCGTGACCTGTTGTTAAGGAAACACCCCAGTATTGACCTGAAGCTGAACGAGAGAGGGAAACCACGAACTAACTATGTCAAGATGGTCGACCACGGCAGGAATCGAACCCTGTAATTAACCTATAATATAAGGTTGGCCCAGGACAACAAAACAGAGCTATTACTTCATGATGGCATACCATGTCTTTCAATTTCAAGTGAAGGTGATGCATTAAAAGTACGAATTGAGCTGGAAATGGATTTTAAAATGTTAGTTTATATAATTCAAATGGATAAATAAAAAGCTGACAATAAATTCATACTTGCATAATTCCATGGGACATGCATTGAAGAGAGACAGAAAGATTCTCGAAGACTTCTTGTAGCCGGCTGTTTGCCGTGTACTTCGGCTAGATTTCTGTTTGATTTCTCTTCAATTTAAACTTTCTGCAATGGCTTGTACCTAACCTTCCACATCTCATGTTTGCCGCGTACCTCAGTTGAATTTAAAATCAATTTACACGCCATCTGCACGGGATTTTAACCAACTTCCCACATTTCATGTTTGCCGCGTACCTCAGTTCGATTCCTTATCAATTCACACGCTCCCTGCACAGGGTTTCAGCCAACTTCCTGAATTCCATGTTTGCCGCGTATTTAAGTTGAATTTTGAATCAATTTACACACTACCTGCAAGGGTTTTCATCTAACTTCCTGATTTTCATGTTTGCCGCGTAACTCTGCTCGATTTCTTCTCAATTTACACGCCGCCTGCAGGGGTTTTCAGATAACATCCTAAATTTCATGTTTGCCGCGTATCCAAGTTCGATATTGAATCAATTTACACGCCACCTGCAGGGGTTTTAACTAACTTCCTAAATTTCATGTTTGCCGCGTACCTCAGTTTGATTTCTTATCAATTTACACGCCGCCTGCAGAGATTTTCAGATAACATCCTAAATTTCATGTTTGCCGCGTATCCAAGTTCGATATTGAATCAATTTACACGCCACCTGCAGGGGTTTTCAGCCAACTTCCTAGATTTCATGTTTGCCGCGTACTTCACTTTGATTTCGGATCAATTTACACGCCACCTGCAGGGGTTTTAACTAACTTCCTAAATTTCATGTTTGCCGCGTACTTCACTTTGATTTTGGATCAATTTACACGCCACCTGCAGGGGTTTTAACTAACTTCCTGCAGTTCATGTTTGCCGCGTACCTCAGTTCAATTTCTTACCAAAGTTTTCAGCCATCTCAGATCGATTTCTATCAGGGAAACAGAAAAGTTGAGGAATCTACGAAATTTTAGTTTGCAGTGAAGTAAATAATACAGCTCTCATCCGTATTTTTTTTTTTTTTTTGAGAATTTGACTAGTGATCATTGAAGCTTCTTTTTTATCCATCATCTAATGTTCTATTTTCCATCTTTTTAAAGTGTTTTGATATCATTCAAGTAATAAATAAATATGTATTTAGAGAGGACAGAAGCAGGATAAGAAAAATGCAATTATAAATAACAGATAATATTTATTCAGTCACTTCATGTTGTACAAGTGAATGTCAGTGGTGATGATATGACAATACAATTAATTTATATTTGTGATACAAAAATGTGAATCACAAAATTAAAATGACAATGAAAAAAAATACAAAATATATATATATATATACATGTTACATAATATAGTCCCATGTACAAATTACAATATATATATATTATATATTATTCAGACACTTTATAGTTATTCTACGTGTCAGAAATAATGAAATAACAATTATTGATCCATATTTGTGATGAAAAATGTAGAACAGAAATTACAATTAAAATATACACAAAATATATATACAATATGTTACATATAGGCATATGTACAAATTACAACGGATATCCATTATTCAGACCTTTTTTTTTAACCTTTGAGTAGTAATAAAATGGTCAATACAATTGACCAATGTAGATGGGCGTGACTTATACGAAGCAGGGGAAATTTTAGATACCTTGATTGGTTATTTCCCTATTTCCCCTGCTTCACTGTCCACTTGATTGGTTTTTATATTTTGTGACATCACGAGGGCGGACGATCTACAATGGTAGATTGTAGATTGTTGATTCATATTTGTGATACAAAAATATGAGAAAGAAAATTCAAATTAGAATATGCAAACAATCATATATATATATATATATATATATATATATATATATATATATATATATATATATATATATATATATATATATATATATGTGTGTGTGTACATACATATACAAAATAAATATCAAATTACCATTTATCTAGTGTAAAACTACCAAAAATTCATTTTTCTTTCAGTTTTAGAGATAATTTTACAATTGAGGGGGTTGGCACAAAAACAAGTCAAGTCACAAATTTCATATCTGGAGATATTCACAATATTAGATTCCAAATTCCAAAATGAATTTATAGCTCACATATTATTTGCTTCCATAAGTAAGTTTATAGTAATACAAATCCATTAATTTTCTAATGAAAAAATCATTTTGAGTGATTTTTATTGAAAGGATGATTATTTTTTGCAACCCTTGATGCATTTGGACTTGTCATGTTTTTGCACCAATTAATTTAATAACATAATTACGATTTTCATCAAAGTTATTTATTTTAATCAATACAAAGTTGATATTTTGATTGCTAGAATCTCTGATTTGTGTGCATAGCATACTGGCTTGTAAGGTATGTCTGGACTTGACTCATTATTGCTCCAAAATGAAGACAAAAAAATATTCTACATAATTGCGCGCTTTTCTCAAAAACGTCAAAAGTGTGACTTGACTTGTTTTTGCATCAACCCCCTCAATTGAAGAAAGAGTACATATCTAAATCGGATATAAAATAAAATATAAGTGAAACCAAGTAAATTGTTATACACATGTCAGAACACTCTGTATTGATCATCTAGTTGTCGTTTATGTGGGTACAGTGAATGAGCGACGACAATAGCCGTATTTGAGCTCAAGCATTCATGACTGTCACAAATAACTTGCAGCTATCACAAAATATAGTCATGAGAACTGTATCAAAGTGTTGAAGAGACACCTCTATAAACAAAATGTTACTAGTACTAGAATAGCTGAATGTAGTGAATTGAATCAGTTTACATGGAATGTTTTATTCACAAAATGCGTCATGGATGGTCTAGAACACCCCATTTCTCAGTGAACAACTCGCATCTGTCAATTCTTTTAATCATTTATCGTTTGACTGTACGTTACGCCACCTCGGACTATAACAGGTAGACAAAATACAAGATTGAGGGATAAAATATACATAAAAACAAACAGACAGACAAAAACAAACAAAATTACAATTTTAATTATTATTATTTATAATTATTTATAATAATTATTATAGTCAAAATAAAAATAATCTTTTAATGATCATACAACAAGGAACCATAAAAATCTCTACATGAATCACTGAGCACTTCAAACAGATGAATGGAAAGTCATTCCTTTATAGAGGTATTACTGAATATAATAGTCTAATGGTCTATGGTCCTGGTGTTTTAGCTCACTGTTTTTTTGAGGGGTGGTAAGATCGCCCTTGTGGTGCTCCACAAATAATCGTACTTATCATCCATAGCCTTAATTGGAGAACGAGGATTTTGTATGTAGTTTTGATGCTATTAAAAACAAAAATAATAATAGTCTACCGGATTTTATCAAACAATCAGAATAACAGAAAGAGTTGAAAAATGCAATGATAAAATATATATAATGTTAAGAAGTTGGTTATTATTTCTTGTTGTTATTTGAATCCTCATTTTATATTCTATTTATTATATCAAATGAATGAATGTTGGAGTTTAAAGGCGCGTCGACAGCGGGGTCATTTTGCGCTTATTATATCATATTAAATTTTGTATTACATTATGACTATTTATTATATAATCAATTAATAGTGTATGTAACATTTTATGAAATGTTCTACTGAATAGCACACTAATGCTGAATAAACAAACATTATTATTATTATTATTATTATTATTATATTACTGAGTGTAAGCCCATGATCCTGGATTGCATGCACTTCAATAACAAAGGCTACAAGTGGAGAAATTACATGTTAGGCTGCAAATAACAGCTGTGGTTGTTTAAAAATACAGATTTTAGCGATCAAGGTGCTTTGTCCCAGAAACCACCTACACTGTACATAACTACAGGTTCCAATAAAACTATTTGAAATTATTTAAATTTTGGAGTACTACATTTTAGAGACAACACACAGAGTATAGCTTGAACAAAAAGTAATACACCATTCCATTTCCTGTTTGCCTGATAGCTGCAGTCAAATCCTACACATTGATATCCATATCTTGGAAGCACGGACGATACATACAGGGGCTTTACATTTTTACATACAGAGAGGCCTTACAGAGTTTTCAATAATTGATACATAATAGAAAGGAAAAAAAAAAATATTAATCGAAATTCTGGCCAGCGCTTATTAATTAATAATCAAATCTCTGATTATTGATAATCGGTAGCATAATGTACACAAACAATATTTATAACAGAACATATATACACTGCCAATAAAGAAAATTATTACAAAAAAAAATTGGTGAAAAAATACAAAAACAAAAATTGATAAACGAGTGAAAGAGCTGAAACGCGCTGCAGAGCGTATATCGGAATAAAGTCGACTCGGTCGTGTGACATGTGCTTCAGGGTACTTTTCAATAGAATGTGGTCAGCTGGTTCATGTAAGGTTGGACACCCAAGCCCATGTCACACAACCGAGTCAACTTTATTCCGGTATACGCTCTTCAGGCGTCCCAAGTGAAATATCAGGGCCCAGATTCACAAAAGGTCATAACTTTGATCTGGCTCAAAGTTAAGACAATTTTTAGAGATAATACCATATTTAATCTATTACTTTTGATTTTTTAATCTTAATTTTTGACTAAATTCATTATCATCATCAAACTATTATTTATTAAAATTGGAAAATCAGAAATAATAGATCAAATATGATATAATCTCTAGAAGTTGTCGTAACTTTGAGCCGGATCAAAGTTATGACTTTTTGTGAATTCGGCCCCAGTATTTTATTTGAATATATAGGCCTATATATATATGCTCAAATATGATAGCTTGTCCTGATCATGCTTTATAGAAGTCTTTGGAGCTTAGAATGCTTTGGCCATATAGATTATAGAAGGCAGTGAATAAAGATGAAGTCGAGAAGTTGGATGCAAAACAAAAAAGGAGAATATGGTAGCGTTCTTTCAATTGACGACTCGAAATGGGCGTGACTTTACCAGTCAGTCAGGATAGATGTAGATTATTTGTGGTGATTTGGAGACACCCCGATTTGAATTTCACCTCAGCTCTAACAGCACGGTCAAAAACCTTGGAACTGAAGCCTGCAAACAGAAAAGTGCTCAAATTATCGTGAATAACTTGCTTCAAATGCGATAAATTACAAAAATTTCATTGGATTATACTTTGCAAAGAGCTACTTTGTGTGCACACCAAATTTGAGACGGATCAAATTTTTAAAAAAATAAAATTTTACGAGTCATTTTTTGCTCTAAAATCTTTAAATTGACCTCAATTTTGAAACTAAAACATGATTTGTGTTCTGATTTGATCACTCTACACATAAATAACTATAGAATTGAGAAATTGAACAAAAACTATCAAGTCACAAAAAAAAAAATTGCCAAAAATGTAAGGATATGTGGGCTATTTTGAACACTAGTTTTCGATCTTTTGCAATTAATTTCCATGAACTGGTGAGACGGACGATGGTCATGTATTTTTTCATGAGTTTAACTTGAGAATCGATGAGTTATCAGCAAATTTAGCTATGCTCGCTCTAGCCGTTTCCAAGAAAAAAGTGTGTGAATTACCAAAAGACTGCCACTTTCAGTGGATTTTCAGACTTTTGACTTCTGAAGGAACTTCAACTTCGTTTGACAGGTGAACCCCAACTGTTTCTAAGAGCTATAATAATCTGGTCCCACATCCCTCACGACTTCCTCTCACGAGCCAATGCACCCCAGCATCAATCAGGGACCAATAATGTGTTTGCCTTGCCTGGCATCAAGTAAGTGTCCCATAAGTAAATTCAAGTTGTAACAATATTAAGATTTTTCAAAAAAGTAAAGATGTCATAATTCTAGATTTGGCTCAAATTTTTGCAGGACAATTGAAAGGACATTTGAAACCCTGAGTTCATCGAAATATATATGCTTTTACAGGTCATTCAAAATGTTAAATATAACAAATTAGAGGCTACTTAGCTATATTTGGCTCTCGAATTGAACTCAATTTTGAAAGTGAGACCAGGTTTGAGTGATTATTTTCATTACTTTTCATTCTGGATTTTCTGAGACTTCTCCTATCGCCGCTGCTCTCCCCTCTCCTCTGTGGTCTCCTCTCCTCTTCTCTGCGGTCTCCTATTCTCTTCCCGCTCCTCCCTGCACCTCCTCTCCTCTGCGCGTCGTTCAGCTTGACCCCGCCGCTGTATTCTCGTCTCTCAGCCGATCCCTCTCACCACTCTCAGGACTCCACCGACACATCTGTCAGGCAAACAAGGAAACACTGTAAACGCCCGTAGCAGTCAAGCCAACACGATGAAGGTTGTCTTGTGTGATGTTATTGATCATGAACGTGGAGCCACTTCTAATCGCTCGCAATCAACAACGTTGTCGTCTTCTGGTAGATTTTACGTAATTACCGTCATCGAGTAGACAATATTTACCTACTTATTGCTGGTCTGATTGAAATACCAGTAACCCTTGTTGAGATAAAATTACTTTGGCTATGTCTCCTTGAGATGTAGTTGATATTGACTGTTTTTTTTGTGTGTGACACATACTGTAGTCTAGCTCCGGATGTACAGTCTAGGCCGAAACTCTCTCATTCTAACATCAAGACTGTACAACATAGGCCTTCAGTGAGCCAGAAAATGTCAACGATCTGGGGTAGAAGCGAGCGGGTGATAATGGAACGATGTGGCTCAGCAGGACTCGAACCCAAGACCGTCTGGCTCAATACAGTTAAGTTGTGAGCTGGACTTCCTGTCTGCCAACAACAGGTCAATCGACGAAGTATTCACTCAGTAGTGTAGGCCTAGTATTCATCATACCAACTACTATCTCTTGCTCATTCTATCTACTGATATGTCTGTGTTACTTTGACAACTTGTTTCTACAGTAATATTAAATGTATTTCATAATATTCTGTACATTGTCTGTATTCAGTCTCCATTGAGTCTATGTTGTCATAGGAGATTGAAAATACGTTATTCGTTTAGGCCGATGACATCGGTAATCGTACAAAACATCACACACGGAATTTCTGTGAAATATTTGTCGGGAAAATTACATTTTCAAGTAGGTTCTAGTGGATTTAGTGAACCACTTGAGGAAATGGCGGCGTACGTAGGTAATTGAGGCGTTTCATTGGGTTTTTGTAAACTTGAAAATGCCGATTTGTGTGTATTCGGAGGCAGTTATTTTTAGGCTAGGAGTTGTGGCTTTGACTGTTAGGATAGTAACACTGCTCTGACAATGGTGGAGTATATATCAAAATCTCAATCCTGTGTCCTAAAAGTGAGTAAAAACCAATCAAACGCCCAAAATACCTACGTACGCTAGGCCTACCACTCATTTTATTGGTTCAGGCGTTACCCAAACTTACCGGAAAATGACACTTCACATGAAAAATTTCAAATGATCTCTACATGTGATATTTTCAACGTCTACTGAGAAGCTGAATTTATATATTTTGGAAAAATAATAGTAAATAACTTCTTATTTACCATGGCCAGTTTCAGCCCTATCACATCGAATGTAAAAAAGTTAGGTTAAAGATGAGCTGTCATTACTTATCCTCTATTACTATAGTCACCACTACTGATGAAACTTGATGTGCTACAACATCAAGTGTAGTGAATAATAAAAACAGATCGAAATCATATCCATCAGTATAAATACCTACATCATTGCCCTTTAAATAGTTATTTCATTTATAAGCTCGAGAAAACAATAAACCGACCGCAATTATTATTACAGCCCAGTTAGTATCCAGGGGACGTTGCTCAAATGATATTTGCACCGTGTTGGGACTGAGTTCAAAATTTAATTGTCTGATTTTTTTTATTGATGAATCCAGTACAAATTAATTCAGCCTCATTGAAAAAAATCTCTTCATAAAAAAGCCTAGGATAAATCTTGTTCAGAATTAAATTCTCTATCTAAATGTCGAATAATAAGTTATGGAATCATTTTATTCAACTATGTCCTTGGCCCAATTTAATTGGTTATCTGGGTTTGAGATATATTATATATATATATATATATATATTGTATCTAGATCTCAGCTACCAGAAATAGTTTTTGCATAATTTTGGAGCATATAATTAATTATCTCTGCAAGTAGCAGCATGCAAAAAAGGAAGCTCATTAATAATTTTATATTTGTTCCACCTTCAATTAGTCTTCCAAGATACTGCACACAGTTGAGGTAGCGATGCTATTCTGACAGCCGTCATTGTTTCTACATGTCGAAATAATCATTTCCATGTACGTACGATGTTGTTGTATCCTTCATTCACCTGTATGTGGTAATAATATTGGTTTTATCAAATAAGCCAGGGCTAACTATAAGTTGATGATGAAGCAATGAATAATCATTATAAATAAAATGTTATATATTCATATATTATTGCGAACAGCAGGCTCGAGTTCAAAACAAAACCAATGAAATTTCTCAGAACAAATCAGTTTTACTGCGTAGAGGATTATCTTAATAATTTACAAGATTATTCAATGGACTTTTTTTTCTCTATCTAGATGCACTTTTCTGACTAATGATTTCACTCAAGTTATTTCAATCTACTTTTGACTATATCTGACAATGTTTATACAATTCTCGAATTGTGCTTTATAAGAAACAGCAATAAATAAATACAAATTATTGTATATATTTTATATCGACTCAAGAGTGGTTTTACCAGTGCCGCGTTACGTCGGACGGTGGCGATGAACGGCGCGGGAACTTACCGTGACCGACCAAACGAAACAACGACACTTGATCAGCTGACGTCGCGCTCGGACGTACGAGACGACACGTTATACCTACGAGATGGATCTCAGACGGGATAGACACAGGACGAGGTAGCAGCGTTCTGACGATATTAGAACCAGCAGGGCTTCGGTTCAACTGAAGCATAATCATTTTTCATTCATCGTACCGAATGCTAATCACTACGAGTATTTCAGGCGTGAAAGATACAATGCAACAGAATATATATTTACAAATGATAGATAGATTTATTCATTACAAAATACATCGTTTGAACAACAGTCACAGCAGTTTAGCCACAGTATACATAACCAGTCTTAATTTATTTCCTGAATAATATAGTTATTAAGTTATTTGCTACAATATAGTATATTGATGTAATAATAATAAGTATTTATGAATATGAAGAATATGATATAAATATGAAGAATTTACAGTATGTAGTGTTTGAGACTATAAGGACTATTAGTTTGAATTGCTGACATCCTAGATCTATTTAGGCTATCACATTGAACTGTATAAGGGCATAAGTATTTATAATTATCTATAATTTCAATTCAAACACATATACAGTCCTAAATAATAGGAATATGAAATAGACCGAACACGAAATACATAATTGGGTAAGAAAAGAGGCTCGACATCAATTGGGTGATAATACGTTCAAAGGTAGAAAATAGAAAACACGTTTAAAATACCTCGACTGACACGCGAGACATGAAGAGATCGGAAACTAACGCAGATCGCTAAATTATACAAATAAACTTTCTTTAAGAAGTTGTACATGTTTCGGACGTGGCTAGAGCTGTAGCATGGGTCAGAGTCGGTGACCCGGGTGATGGAGATCTCGGAGCTACGCTGGCTCCGCGAACCGCTTTTCCACGAGCCCTTGTGCTGGTGGCCGAACTCGAGTAGGATGTCCGGGATCCGCTCGATCAGGAACGGCGTCGGCTTGGTCCATGTACCCTGGAAAACACATCAAGCCAAAATACAACAATATGAAAAAATTAAGGGTAATTTTGTAATTTGTTCAGTAGTATAAACTATGGTATGGCCTATCAGTATTTTTGAAAATGAGGTTTTTATTCATTCGTTAATTTAATTCAATAAATTTGGGTTTTTATTCGTTCATTAATTTTATTTAATACATTGAAATCCATCAGTTGTAAAAAACTCTCCAGAGATAGTCAAAACTATTAAATAGAGAACAAAAAACATACTTTTCACATATTAAATTAACACAATACCAAAACAGTCAAGAAAATATAAAAAACATCAAATTGAATTATAGAAAGTAAAAGCAATGAATCGGATAAGGAAAAACTGTGCATTGACAAATTGGATGAAAAAAGTTGACATTTGGCTGTTAGAGGCCACTGTCTGCAGCGACAGGAATAAGAGGAAGGTAAGAGTTGCTTGAGGTCTGCATTTAATAATTCGATTTTTAATGCCTACTTAAATTTAATTATTGCATAGTTCTTCATACTTGAAGGAATTTAATTATATAATTCATGATTCGATTTGAATTTAAATTTCGAAATGAGTGATATTATTCCTTATTATTCCATTTTTCTTAATTTTCTTATTCAAAGGTTAAAAGCTACATTGATTTACTCATTTTCGTTTTTTTTCAAAGTTTTCATTATTATCATTTCATTTCGATCACCACCACTCTTAGATTCAATCAACTTATATTTTGTTTCTAGTCAAATTATATTCATTTTGTTATTCTCTCTAAAATGTTATTATTGTTAATTTTTCATATTTTAATTAATTGATTTGTATTCTGTGTGTTTATTTTGCAATCTTACTGTAAGACAGAATCTTGAATAAATATATATATATATATATATATATATATATATATATATATATATAAATAAATATATGTATATATATATATATATATATATATATATATATATATATATATATATATATATATATATAAATAAGTATATATATATATATATATATATATATATATATATATATATATATATATATATATATATATATATAAATAAATATATATATATATATATATATATATATATATATATATATATATATATAATAAATATATATATATATATATATATATATATATATATATATATATATATATATATATATATATATATATATATATTAATCCATTTTCAGTTGTATTAATGGATATTAAGTGAAGATGGTCTGTAGTCCAAGTTTTTTATTTGACTCTTCAATGCACGAGCATAATGTTGACTATCGCTGTGAATAATCAATTATTACTTTTTTTGATAAAATGATTTGGATTGTATTGATTTGAATATCAAGTATCAATACACCACATATTTTAAATTGTACATTATCAGCTAACATCACCATTATATACTGACTGACGGTTCAGTGTGCTAGCCACTCGGCCATTCGATCGCCTCAGGAACTGCGAGAACTTTGGGCGGAGACATGTATATGACAAGTTACTGGCTTATAGCTGTTGATGTTCAGTGAGGAGGGTTCAAAAGACCGTTCAAAAGTTTTTATAGTATTCAAGAATTTAAATTACACTATGGTATTTTATGATTTAATGATTGAATGACTTACACTTTATACTTGTTTTTAGTTATTATTTACGTAATTTTCAGTATTGTATCTAAGTTATCATTTGTGATCTTATTTTATGTAGCAAAATAAATGTAATGACTACAGTCAATATACAATGGTTGTATTTTACACTGAATTTTTAAAGGTTGTTTATATATTTTTATGTTCAACCATTTCTTGTACATCAAATTGATTTTAAAGACAATAAATACTTACTTACTTAAATTGATATTTCACTACCTCGACTCCCAAGTGTCCAAGAGAGTCGATATAGCCAAATATCAGTTTTCTAGTAATAACTTTTGAACGGTATGAGATATCCAAATTCCAATACGCGAAAAAGAAAGATAATTATGATGACCTCGAGGAAATATAAGTAATAACTATTCAAGTCATGTCGCATAATTGTCAAGCCTATACAGCTAAAAAAAATTTTTTCAGCTGTATACGTTTGACAGTTATGTGACATGACTTGACTCAAATAGTTATAACTTATATCATCTTGAAGCTATCATAATTATCTATGTTTCTCGCGTATTAGAATTTTGATATCTCATACCGTTCAAAAGTTGTCACCAAAAACCTGATATTTCGCTAAATCGACTCCCATGGACTCTTCAGTCAGTGTGATCTTACAACTTATGTGACATGTCTCAAAAGTAGCGAAAAAGTAGCCAATCTCCTTTCTAAACTACATACACACTGCATACCTATCAGAACACGGTCATCACCTTGCTCTTGGTTCGTATTATACTTCCTCATAGTTCAACAAGAAACTCACGTCTTCAACAGTATTATATATATATATATACATATATATATATATATATATATATATATATATATATATATATATATATATATATATATATATATATATATATATACATATATATATATATATATATATATATATATATATATATATATATATAAATATATATATATATATATATATATATATATACATACATATATATATATATATAAATATATATATATATATATATATATATATATATATATATATATATATATATATATATATATATATATATATGTATATATATATATATATATATATATATATATATATATATATATATATATATATATATATATATATATGTATATATATATATATGTATATATATATATATATATACATATATATATATATATATATATACATATATACGTATATATATATATACATATATATATATATATATATATATATATATATATATATATATATATATATATATATATATATATATATATATATATATATATATATATGAGTACCTGTACATGACTTTCTGTTGAAAAGTACAGTACGTAATGTTGATAGGATGGATATTATCAAAGAAAAATACCACCTCGTCGGGGAAGCGATTTATATATATATATATATATATATATATATATATATATATATATATATATATATATATATATATATATATATATATATATAAATATATATATTTATACATACATATACATACATGTATAAATAGTCATATCAACATAAAAACAAGAAACAAATGAAATATAAATACAATCATATTCGTAATTACATGAAATCATTCATCAATCAATTACTCATCAGTAATAGTTTTACAATTAATTAATATAATCATACAAACAAAAGACTGATATCTTGATAAAAGCATTCGATTCGAACAAAGAAGAAATACGGAATAACCGAGTGTGTGAAGAAGTTCTTAGCGAAACCGGTTCTGATTGGTAGGAGAATCTTTTGATGATAGCACATGCAGCGATCTTTAGTCGCGCTAAGAACTCGCTCCAGTGGAGTTCATACAGTGGCGTGGCGAGGTGATGGAGAGTTAGGCTGCGATATGTAGTTTCTCTCACAACATGTTTACTGCTCGTTTAGTTATACACGCATTCGAATATATTATAATAAGTGTATTTATATCTACAGAGTGTGATACGAAAAGTGTTATTTTAATGTGAAAAGTGTTTTTTTTTATAGTGAAACAAATATAAAATGGTTTCTATAATTCAAAGTGTCTAAAAGGAAATTATAGTAACCTATATATATCAATTTTCAGTATTAATAATGGTGGACTAATCATCTATTCGATTAAAAATATTTTCAATTGTGATTAAATACTGGTTTATTTGAATTTATAAATTCAAAAATAATAACCATCATATTGTGATTTGTGATTGAATAGCCTAAAGCAAGAGGATTTTGTGTGACTAACAATATGCTCCACAGAAATAATTTGGAACTATTCAATATGGTAAGATATTTTCTCTCATTTCACAATATTTGTCGAGAATATTCTATTAAATAGACATTACCACGGAACCATGACCAAGGGCATTGTTGTTATAATCATTCCAAGATGACGTATGAAAAAATCTGTCGAGATTAAAACGGATGTGTGAAATTTTCTTATACTTTTTATTAATTACTTTTTTTCATGTGATATGATCAAAATTGAAGGAATGAATAATTTATCATCATTATTATCATTATTATTATCATCATATCCTAAGAGAGTATTATTAGTTTATTCAACAGTTAAACCCTCAATGGGTTTTGTGCACACTAAAGAGTGAAAAATGTCTTGTAATGATGTAAATTTATTGGATGAAAATAAAAAAAAAATCATTATAATTAGTATCCACCAAAGATGAAGGTCGTCTACCAACTGAAAATATGTAATTTGTTTTTTAATAATCGTGGAGAAACTCATGACTAGTTGTGTTTCTTAATTTCAAATCTCGTGCTCAAAAATCATCAATCTTGAAAATATACAAAATGAATATTTTGCATTTTGCTGTACAAAATGAATAGCGTTTAGTATGAATATTTGTTAGGTTGGTGGTTGAGCTCAATCTCTTGTGGAAACAAGTATTTTGGAACGTACTTCATACAATTATTCTATATCAGATTTATAGAATAGAATTATGTTGATCGACTGGATTTTATGTTACACTGGTATGTACAGTTACAGGGCAGGTAACAGTTACAGGGCAGGTAACAGTTACAGGCCACATTTAGAGATGGAAAATTGTGTTGAAGAATATATATATATATATATATATATATATATATATATATATATATATATATATATATATT
>OZ023331.1:45527264-45534764 GCA_964007535.1 Brachyptera risi | reverse complement strand
GTAACGATTGTTTGTCATTAGTTACTTGACAGATTAAGCCTATAGGCAAAAATGCAGCATATGCGTTGTGAGATGACCCGAGATATCTATATGAAGTGGAATCGAAAACTCTACACACCTTGACGTCTATAAAATACATTTCATTGGGTAAATATCGAGTCTAGAAGCAGTGAATTTCGGCAACCTAATTCTGCTATTATTTCCATCTATTTGATGAATAAAAAAGATTGATTAAATTATTTCTTTCAAAATGGCTGGTCCGAATTGCATACAGAATTGTTATCGTGTTTATCATTTGTATATGTTCATGTTCAGAGCAAATTTGATTTTTTTGTATGATTTTATTTTTCAAATTCTTCTGCCCAGTCTAATCTTATGAGGTTTTCAGAAATTCTGAGATGGTTTTTCCCAAAAATGATTCAACCAATTCCAGCCCAGAACTATACAGTTCTGAGTTGGATAAATTTGCGTGTATACAGAAAAAGTTTCATGTTGATCAGTCAAACCTGTGCAGTGGGTAAAAGAAAATAAACAAATAAACAAATAAAAAACATACAGACACATATCTAAAAGAGACGGATGTGAGTCTTTGCATTCGCAAAGATGAAGATTAGATTGCATCTAATCAAGAACTTGGCCACCCCTCATTGTTGGCCAATCACTAAAGTTGTTATTCATGGTCGAGGATTGTCAAGAATTTTCAATAATTGTCGACTAATTAAGGAATGTTTTGACAGAATTGGCAAGGAGTTGTGGAAACAGAAGATAACCTGCGCTTCTCAGTCACCTCGGAGACCAAGAAAATCAATCCTGGACCATCTGTGCCCTTAAGGATCTTCGTGAAGCACGGCCAGAACCCAGCGCCGAACATAATCAGCATCAAACTGAACGGTCGCAAGATCTGTCCAAAATCTGGAGGTACATACCACGTGATGTAGTCATACCAACTTGTTTTATCGTAGGCCTATAATAAAAAAAAAAGTGCTCCAACTCACATACGGTACTAATAACATGGAAGGTATTTGTGGTTTCTTACGGTCATTTCAGAGCCAATCGATCGTACCGATTGCTTGTCGCGATTTAGCGGATTTCCTTGTGAACTAGATGTAAATAAGAGTGGCTACGGTACCGGTGGCATTGTTGAACTAACAAAATCTATGATTCTTGTAATCTACTGGACCGTGTATATCATTTGTATACTGTATGTATATAAATAAATATATATATATGTATATCATTCCGCATTTGACTTGGTAGTTGCTAGGTATTTATAAAAAATAGCATCTACCATTTATTTCAATTCATGTATATTTTCTTGTTTATTTGTTGTGTATGATACGGTACATTATCTTGTATATTACCCTTGACCGTCCATATGATTGAGCTTAAAAATGTTCCATTTCAATTGTAATCCTCTTGGACGAAAATGAAAATAAATAAATAAATAAATTGTTGAGCATTGTTGTCTTAAATAATTACATATAAAAGCGATAGTTGCGCTACAGGCAATCGGGACGCTGGACTCAGATTCTGACCCAGGAAATATTTCACTTTCAAGACCCGAGTTGGGTCACCTTTTTCATATTATGATAAAATAGGTTGGTATCACTACATCGTGTATATATATTTGTGTTTTGGTTTTGAACGAACCCTTTTTGGAATGTAATGCGCAGGCGCTTACCGCCTTCTAGCGGTCGAGATCGACGGTTCTCGGTATTTTAGTAATGTTTTGAAAAGTCGTTCTACTTATCCACAGGGTCAAAGGCAGAACATCAAGATATATGACTTGCATTATCTCTCCTATTACTCAATCTGACAGTTTGTGAACTTTCAGAATATAGTAAAGATATTAATGTATAGAAGCTATAGTTTATAATAATATAACCCTATTTAAGTTGAAATATGACAGTATAAGTATATATATATATATATACATATATATATATATATATATATATATATATATATATATATATATATATATATATATATATATATATATATATGTTGTTTCGTATGTTCTCGCGGTCGAATCTTTTCGAAGCAACGGATCTTTTCAGATCCAACAACTGCATCCAAAAGAGCAAACGTGGTTGTCCCGAGAAAAGAGTTCAACATATATATATATATATATATATATATATATATATATATATATATATATATATATATATATACACATATATATATATATATATATACATATATATATATGGCGTACTATTATATTAAAAGTACAAATACGTTCACTGTAACGCAAAATGATATGAATCCTTCGTGGTAAATAGCATTGACAGCATAGACTTTCAAACGCGGGTACTAACATCCTGCTTTACTTCAAACGTTGCCGCTAGATGTCTCTTTGATTTCAAAAATGGTCTATTGTAGGTTACAACTAACGGAAAAAGTAACATTTTATCACGCAAAATAGGATCGTTAAAAATAGAGATACCGTAATTGGGTAATTGGTGTTGTCAAACCTTCCACCCCTTTTGATTCGATGTTATACGTAAGTGGACCGGCCAATCATTTGTCGTCAATTTGTACACGCTGTATCATGTATTTCAGGATTTAAAAAAAATAATCAAAGCTCATCTAAAATAGTTTAAAACTTGCATTTAAATTAAGTGAAATATCTAAAACGTGTTTATTCGATCAGAGCAAGAGCTCTTGTGGAGGCTCCATCTTTATTGGAGATTGTCACGGCCTATGAGATGAAGCAGGGAAACGCACATGAATAGTGACGTTTCATGAAAATAAAGTCCACGATTTCATGCAAAATCGACTCAAGTCTATATCGAAATGTGATATTTCTTCCATAATTTGTTGAAGTATCATTTTCGAGTGATTATAAAATGTTCATAATTTGTTAACTAGAGATTATGCTATACAGATAATTAATGCACATTGCAGTTGTTTTTTGATTGAGAAAGTACAATGATTACGAAATATATACTCGTAAATGAGTATGAAATATTCACTTCTATGAACTAGTTCTCATCTGAACAACAACAACAACAACAACAATGACGTAAATATTAATATGAGACACATAATTATAGCTTCGTCGACTATAAGGCATCGCTTCGCAAACTATGAAGCCACCGTTGGGCGCGAGTTCAAATCCCGCATAAGGTATGACTTTTTGAAAACGTCTTTACACTTATTATTGTTCACTTCGTAGTTTCATCATCAAAAGTGGCAATTTGTAGGACCGGGAAAAACTTTTAGGTTAGTTTCAGTTCAGGATGATTGTTTTTTGTTAGGTTATATATTTTGGATAGGTTGACTTCATTAAATTAGTTGGATTGGTTTATTTAGGTTGGTTTAGGCTGCTCGCAACAACAACAACAACACAAACAACACAAACAACAACAACAACAACAACAACCACAAAAACAACAACAACAACAACAACGTCTACACGTGTAGTGACATAGACCAATGATCCGATGAATAGCAAGAGCGGCTGCCTTCTTATTACCCTCTCATTCGTACCCCCAAATAAGCTAGCCGTTGGTGGAGTTGTTACTCGTTAAAGGGTATGGGAGTCGAATAAGTGAAATATTTTTTTTGGGATCTGTTTTGAAGGGTATATATCAAAATTCTAATACGGAGTAAACACAGATATTTTGAAAACCTTCGAGATATATAATTTTCATTTATGACGTCTGTAGGATGGGTATCGTGTTTTATATTGCATTATCTGTTATTGACTGTCCATATACTGTACGTATGAATGAATAAATAAATAATAAATAAATAAAATAAATAATAGAAATATAATAATATAGTAAAATATAATAAATAATAATAAATAATAAGAATATAATAATAAAATATAATGAATAATGAAAATGAATGATAATGAATGAATGAATATATAATTCATAACCACTCTATTCATATCGTATAACTGTCAAGCGTATTCGGATAAAAAATGCGTTGTTTTGTCACTTGACAATTATGTAACATGAATTAATTTTTCACTTTTCAATTTTGTAATCACTGAATCACCTCATTATTTTATTCAATCCTATTTTGTTTTTACATTTTTTTCTATTCCATCAGTTCTCTTTTCGTGTACTAATATGTCATATTTTCAATCTATTTCTCTACATTATTCTATGTATTTTTTATATTGATTGCTATCCTGTTTTATAATATAGCCAGGGACCAATAAAGGTTTTTTCTTCTTTATATCATCCTGAAGATATTATAATCATCTGTGTTTCTCGCGTATTGGAATTTTGATATCTCATACCGTTCAAAAGTTATCACAAAAAAAACTGATATTTCATTAAATTGACTCCCGTGGACTCTTAAACAAACAGTAATCATCAAATGTATAATTTCAGCCGCAACGACGAGACTACCTGTACATACTGCCACATCAACGTCAACGACCACGACCACGTCAACGACCACACAGAGGCCGTTGATACGAGTGTCCACAGCGCGTCAACCGAGCGGTAACGCCGGTGCTGCCACCACAAAGAAACCAAATGCAGGCTTCGCAGGCGTCATTGGTGCCACCACAAAAAAGCCACAAACTGCTACCAGTAAGTTTCTGTATACATTCTGGTTCCTACTGAGACGCGTGGCCGAGTGGTAACACACTAAACCGTCATTCGGGAGACCGGGGTTTGATTCCCGCCATGGTCGACCATCCTGACAGTGTTTCTTCGTGGTTTCCCTCTGTCGTTCAGGTTGATACTGGGATGGTTCCTTGACAACAGGCCATGACCGACTCCTTCCCACCATCCAAAAACACATAAATAAAATAACCTTTCATCTCATCATCTCATCATCTCATTCATCATCCACCGACGCTAATAGATCGTAGCCATCAGTAGGCCTATAGTGCATCGTTAAAACCCAATAATATATATATATATATATATATATATATATATATATATATATATATATATATATATATATATATATATATATATATATATAATTATATATATATATATATATATATATATATATATATATAGATTCTGGGTCCCACTATGATTTTTTTTTTTTTGGGTCGGTCGACGAAATTTCGTCAGAAATTCTGTCACCGGTTCTCAGTCTGATTTTTTAATAAGAAATCAATATACGAAATGAAATTTACTATATTAACCTATGAATTGTAGTACAGAAGTTGCTTTTTTTAATATCAGGTTTCAAGTTTTACCGAGGCACTCTACTGATGACTACGATCTATTGACGTCGGTGAATGTTATATGAGATAATGAGATGAAACATTATTTTATTCGGTGTTTTTGGATGGTGAGAAGAAATCTGTTGAGGCCTGTTGTTAGGAACCATCCCAGTATTGACCTGAACAACAGAGGGAAAGCACAAATAAACCCTGTCAGGATGGTCGACCATGGCGGGAATCAAACCCCGGTCTCCCGAATGACGGTTCAGTATATTAACCATACACTCGGTCACTCGTCTCAATGCATTTTATAATTATATCAATTGTTATTGCATTGAACTATACAATTATTATACAATCACGAATTTATAATTATATGTTGATATAATCACATATAGATTTTCGATGCAAAATAATGATATAGTTGAACAAATATTATGACCAAAGGCATTGCATGTAGTAACTAGTTCGACCACCCACTAAGAATAAATAACAGATCGTTGAAAAGTTGTCACGACGGCATTAACTATGTGATATCTCAAGTCGATAGTTGCTCATTTAAATGGTTTGAACATTGATAGATAATAATCAACCATTGAAACTGTTTTTTACTGTCAAATGATAAACATGGCTTCCCATTAACTTCAATTAATTTCAATAATTAGCTCATTGAAAAGACAAAAACCATTGAAAACATACACTGATGATCATAACTATAATTATGATAATAATTTATTATATGATGAATTACGATAATTATATCATTAGTATCGAAATTACCAATATTGAAATAGCTCTTACTGCATGGTCATACCAAAGCTATTTGTTTTAACTAACTTTACGAATAAGGTCATATTGTACTTTATTATACCGGACTATACCAAAGAATAACCTTTCTGCGTAATTTGTACAATTATATATAATACATTGATAGCAAATCGCTCGGCAAATCGTAAAGGTATTTGATAACTTATTTCTACTTGTTTATTTTACTTTATCTTCATTATCTCACTGATTCGATATTCAAATTTCGTAATTGTGTTATATGTAATTTTATAGGAGTGTCAATATGAAATCAAGTTACTTTCTGTAATTTATTCATCGAACCCACTTGTTGGTGGTTGATTAATAGCTGTCAAGTTATTTGTTAGACTCGAATTAGGTCGAAAAGAACGAGTTTATTTTGTACAAAAATCTTCTCATTTAAATCGTTTGGCAAACTTTACATCGAGGAAGTGGGTATACTTGTATCCACGTAAGAAGGTCGTCAACAACTGTACAATTTTACATTATAGGCAGACGCAGAATATGCGTTCTAATATGACCCGAAATATTTAAATACAGTATAAGCAAGAACTCTACACACCTTGATTCATATAAGGTTTCTATCACCTAACAAATAACAAACAATCGTTACCAGCAACCAGAGTCGACAAAGCAGGTAGAACTGCTTTATCGACTCTGCCAGCAACACATTGAACTGGTGGACTATTAAAACATTCTCATTGGTTAATTGGTGGACATTGTTGTCTGTTTCTTTCAGCAATGAGTGACGTCACTCGACAGAAGCCTTATCGATTCTAGAAAGCCGTGAATCTCAGCAACAGATGCATTGAGGGTTGCGTTGGATTGCTTCTTCTTCAACCCGCTTCTCATGAAACCGATAAACCAACGCAACCCTCAATGCATCTTGTATTTCATGAATACAAAATATTCATAAAATTATTTTCTCCGAATGGCTGGTCCAAATTGCATACAAATTCGCAATATTGTGTACCACTTTTGTGTTTACATCAAGTGAAAATTTGATTTTGTTTTTAGATATTTGATTTTCACATTTTCGTGCTCGGTCTAATTGTATGGGTTTTTTTTAGAAACTATAAGATGGTGTTTCTCAGAAATAGTCCGACTGATTCGACAGAAAGGTGTCGGCCGTGGCGGCTGGCAGGGGTTTTTCACGGCGACGTCGCGGTCGACTGGAAATTTTCAGCGTAATGCCGTGTCCATATTCGAATTAAACGAACTGTTTCTCATCCAGAAAAAATTCACCCAAGAATCCCGATTCAAAGTCCGGAAGATATAGGCCAAAAACCGGACCCATGTTTTAGTCTCATAAGGCCAATGTTAATTGACAGTAGAAATTCTGAAAACGCATGGGTTCGGTTTTTGGCCTATATCTTCCGGACTTCGGATCGGAATTTTCGGGTGGATTGTAACTAGATGAAAAATTGTCAGTTGAATTCGAATATGGACACGGCATTACGCTGAAAAATTCCAGTCGACCACAACGTCGCCATGAAAAATCGACAGAGCCGACACCTTTCCGGCGACGTTGTGATCGA
>OZ023331.1:45399764-45522264 GCA_964007535.1 Brachyptera risi | reverse complement strand
AAGGTCAAATTGCGTGCAGGTAACCGGAAATACAATATTCCGGTGCATTTTTACGCTTACTGACCGCACAACAACCGCATAGCCTCCTTTTAGAGGTAGTTTTCGGGGAACTAGGGCGAATTTGACTTGCCCCCTGGTCGATTTGGAATTGTCATAGTGTTTTCTAGCTTTGTACCAAACTTCGTGCTGGTAACCGGAAATGCAATATTCTGGTGAATTTTCAACCTTACTGATAGCACTAACGTCGAATTTCCGATGAGTTCTATATTTCAATCCTATAGTGTTGGTTTATACATGACTGTCCAATAGGAGAACAGTACTTTCAATTCGAGCGATCGATAATCACAACAATGCAAATCAATTGAATATGGCCGCCTATAGACAGAATATTCCATTGGTCCATTCATCACGTGGCTGTGACTTTCCAGCAATGCGGTGCCAAACTTGTGTCTGAATGCCCTAAAGCTCGCATCGTAATGCTCGACAACATAGGATTGGCACGATCGTGCCTCGTCTGAATAGACCATAACAACGATCATTACCAAGGTGTAGCAAGTTAACATGGTGGTTCCACTCGGCTGTCAATCTTGTTCTATTTCATCAGTACTGTCCTTGAACTTATACCGATCGTTGCTCTATCTATAGTGTACAATATGCAACTATGCGTCATGTTTTTTGCGAATCTCAAATATTGGCATTTCAGGGGACTATTGCTACAGCTGCTCCATCAACTTGATTTTGTGAGCGAAATCAGTGCCTTGTATTTGCGTGCCTGGTAATGACTGGGGTGTTTTGAACGCAGATTTGGTATCAAAGAGAGGAAATTCAAGTGCAAAGGTTCTCAGAAGAAGATTGATGGAAAGTCTTGAAGAACAAAGAAGATAAATTATGTATTCATTTCTACTTACCCTTCATCATTTATCAGTACATCATTTCATTTAATTGTTCACATTTTTTGATAAGAATACAATATTGTATTATATTTTTAGATTGTAATTTGAGAATAGTGCTTATCAGACGAACTTTAGCGAGGATTCAATTTGACATACTGAAAAAAATTGTTGTTCGTTTTTATGTTTTTTTTTTATGTTTTTTTGTCGGTTCTCCACAGGTCAAACGGCTACAGCTATTAACTTCAAACGTTTTTTCATTATGGTTCCTCATCTAGCTTAGATCTTTATCGGGTGGTAACTTTTATTTTTATGAATTTTAGAAATTTCAAAAATACTCATTAGAATAACACGGCGGAAAAAAAATAAAAGAAATTTATTTTCAAAAAAATTGAAATTTTGTGTGAAGTTGAATAAAATTTTGATACACATTTCTGGAAATTCTCAGCTTGATCGGGTCAGCCATTTTGAAGAAAAGACATGAAATGTGCTAAATTGGTACCACTCGAAGCCGCTTTTACCCATTTATAACAAATGTCACCCAATTGGCGAATTTAGGCAAAAGTTTGGCAATGAAGTCGACATACTATTACTTTCCGCTCGTCTAACAACGCGTATATAGCGTTTTCCTAGTTTAAGAATAGTGCTTATGGTAATTGAAATTGTTGTTGAGTCCTCGCCACCGTTTATGACATTCGTGAGTGTAGAAATAGAATAAATAAAACAATCACTACCTACTAGATTACAAACAATCGGTATGGTCATAGATTTGAACCGTGGATTTTCAATACTGGTGGGATAGGTATTTGAGAGCTACTAGGAAAACGCGGGATGCGCGTTGTTAGACGAGCTTAGGGGTATAGAAATCTAGAATGAAAAATAATTTGTCAACCCAATCTACATCTACAGACCTTGGATCACTCCAAACGTTCAAAAACCTTACGAGAATCAGTTATGTCACGGCCTTCCTCTTCATTCATTTCAATCGTTTTGAATTAATTGGTGACACTTGTTGCTATAGATTTAATTGGTTCCCGTAATAGCCTAAATTGATGGGAAAATGCTTTATAAATGCGTTTTCTTCGTTATTTCTCATCCGATTGATGCGAAAAATCTCTCAAAATGTGCTTAATAGTTTCCTTTATATTCGGCGAAAATTTGAGAGGTCTTGAAAAATTTTGATTTTTGAAGTATTTTCCTCCGGGTTATTCTAATGGGGATTTTTGAAATTTCTAAAATTAATAAAAAAAAAAGTTACCACCCGATAATGCCACAAAACTATACAGATCTAAGTTAGATGAGGAACCATGACGAAAAAAAGTTTGAAGTTGATAGCTGTAGCCGTTTGACCTGTGGAGAACCGACAAAAAAACATAAAAAAAAAAAAAAAAAAAAAAACATAAAAACGAACACCAATTTTTTTCAGTATGTCTAATTGAATCCTCGCTAAAGCTCGTCTAATAATTGTCCAAGCTATTATTTATTGGTTTTTCCAACAACCAACTTTCAGTGCTTAATTATTCGATATTTTGTAAGTCGATTGATTTATATCATTTTAATTAATTTGAATTTGGTTCAAATATAATTTAATTTTGGCCTAAATATCGATTGAGATTGAATAATTGCTGAGGGCGGGTTTCATCAACTTCAGTTTGAACTTGGCTTAGGCCCAGTATTACCACGGCCAGTTAGTATTTATCTGAGAGTTGGTGAAAACAAATAGCATGGGTAACCATGGTGATAACAAGTTTGAACTGTCAGATAAAGGCTTGGACTGGACTTGGTAATCGGTTTAATGATGAACTGGGTTTAAGAACTCGTATTAAAATACTATAAGCTCAGTTTAGGTCAAATCTAATCCCAGTTTAGGCTTCATGAAACGGCTTCCTAAATATAAACCTAGATTAAAAATTTAAACCGGGCTTAAACTCCAGTTAATAGTTGGTGAATCCGGGCTCAAGTGACGAATAATTGAATCAAAAACGTTGGTCACCATGGTTACTCGGTGCTGTTTGTTTTCACTGACTTATGGTCAGTGCTAATTATTTCTGAGAATATATCCTAAGTGTGATAATTGTGTACGTCACTCTAGAAGATAGATGAGTGAATATTGCAACTCGTGATGATTATTGATTGCTTAACGACCCCATCAACAGCCAAGTTATTTGGGGATACGAAGTGGATGATGGATGAATGAACTCTCGTCAGACATGACTATAGTTTCCAAGGCAACGCCTTAACTCACTGAGCCACAGGGGCGGTTATACAACACTTATATTTCAAAGTTTCAAACCAATTACATTTTAAGAGTTAATTGTTGTGTAAGGACAAAGCAAGAATGATAACAATAAAAAATGCTAATTATAGGTAATATTGTTACTGATGTAAGGTTATTGAGGTGTAATAAATTAAATGTTTTTTCGAAAATTGTGTTGGTTATTTTGTGATGAGTTGATGAGATCGCCCTTGTGGTGCCCCGTCCAAACGATCCTACTTTTCATCCTTAGCCTTAATTGAGGAGCAATGATTTTGTCTGAAGGTTCGAGGTTATCTAAACAAAAATGTTACTTTGATTTATTCGTGTGATTTTATGAAAAATTTTGACTTAGGTTGTAAATGACGAGCTTTCTTTTCCAAAATATCTTGCACAGTTGTGTTATTTTCAAATTTGGTTCAAAACACAGCATAATTCCACTTTTATTGGCATTTTTTTGAAAATTCTTGGTCATTTCTAACCAACTATTTTATCTCCTTATCAGCAATTAATATATATTTTTAAATGTTCCAGAACCCTAATAATTTTGATCTGTTCGTCGTCACTTGGGTGCATTCAATTCAATTAGTTTTTTTACTTTTTGTTAATAATAATAAATCTTCTTTATTTGCATATAAGAATACATATACAAGAAGGCGATGTTCAGTGTATGACACCAGCTTTCATTCTGGTGTCACAGTGACTGCATGGTCTACCACATAACCCTAATCGTGATAATGTTTAAAATCTATGTATACACATTTAGAGAAAATTTCTTTAATTAAATATTATCATAATAATTTCTTAAAATAAAGTTCTTTATTGATTTGTTCTCCACTCTCTTCTACCAAAATTCTTATTAAAATATTCTATTGAAAACTTCATTCAATTACATAAAACGCTGAATTCATTTGAAAATTTCCCGATCAAGTCCTACCCCTCCTTCTTTACACCTAACAATGTCATTTCCCCGCTTTAGATGAACACTTTTTTCTTCTAACCACATCATTTTTCTCTGTCATTCTCATTCAACCGATTATGAATCACTTTTTCTCATCACCACAACAAATTAGCGATCCCAATGTCGTTAACCGGTCGGAGCGGCATATAATGAGTCTATTCACTAATGGAACTAGATATAATAAGCACGACTACTGGTCCTATATACATGAACCAGCTATTTCTGTCAGTGATTCCCCTGATATACCTATATGCTTTTGTCAAGTGATGTCACCCATTGTAGGAAGACAGACAACAATGTCCACCAGTTGGAATTGACCAATCAGAATGTTTGGTAGTCCACCAGTTCGCTGTATTGCTATGGTAACGATTGTTTGCCATTTGTTACTTGCGTATGGGCTTCTGTCAAGTGATGTCACCCATTGTTGAAAGAGAGAGACAACAATGTCCACCAGTTGGAATTGACCAATCAGAATGTTTGGTAGTCCACCAGTTCGCTGTGTTGCTATGGTAACGATTGTTTGTCATTTGTTACTTGCGTATAGGCTTCTGTCAAGTGATGTCACCCATTGTTGAAAGAGACAAACAACAATGTCCACCAGTTGGAATTGACCAATCAGAATGTTTGGTAGTCCACCAGTTCGCTGTGTTGCTATGGTAACGATTGTTTGTCATTTGTTACTTGCGTATGGGCTTCTGTCAAGTGACGTCACCCATTGTTGAAAGAGACAAACAACAATGTCCACCAGTTGGAATTGACCAATCAGAATGTTTGGTAGTCCACCAGTTCGCTGTGTTGCTATGGTAACGATTGTTTGTCATTTGTTACTTGCGTATAGGCTTCTGTCAAGTGACGTCACTCATTGTTGTCATTGACAGACAACAATTTCCACCAGTTGGAATTGAACAATCAGAATGTTTGGTAGTCCACCAGTTCGCTGTGTTGCTATGGTAACGATTGTTTGTCATTTGTTACTTGCGTATAGGCTTCTGTCAAGTGACGTCACCCATTGTAGGTAGAGACAGACAACAATGTCCATCAGTTGGAATTGACCAATCAGAATGTTTGGTAGTCCACCAGTTCGCTGTGTTGCTATGGTAACGATTGCTTGTCATTTGTTACTTGCGTATAGGCTTCTGTCAAGTGACGTCACCCATTGTAGGAAGAGACAGACAACAATGTCCACCAGTTGGAATTGACCAATCAGAATGTTTGGTAGTCCACCAGTTCGCTGTGTTGCTATGGTAACTATTGTTTGTCATTTGTTACTTGACAGAAGCCTATACTCAGTTGCTGACGTGCTCGTTTTATAGTATATGGTAAGTGAGGGGTATATCGGGTCCTGGTTCGATCCCCGCCACTGTTCATCTCGACACGTTTCTTCTTGTGGTTTTTCTCTGTATAGCCTATGCTAACGCCAAGTTGGTACCTACAATATAGGCCACGACCGCTTCCTTCCCATCACCTAAGAAATCTTCATCTCGTCATCTCATTATGATCACGACAATAGCCAATAGTCATCAGTCATCAGTTAGTCATCATTTTTTTGGACACTTGATAATGATTTCTTTTTATTCACGTGATTTTTTTTCATTTGCTCGAAATTTTAAAATTCGTGTGCTTTTTTTATTACCGTGATTTTTGCTTGATTTGTGTGATTCTTGCTTGATTTGTGTGATTTTTTTTTTATTCACGTGATTTTTTTTTCATTCTCGTGTTTTTATCTGATTCTTTTCCAAATGTACACATGATTTTTTCAGTTGTTCACCCCTCGTTCCAGAACTAATTGAAATTGCAATAATTTGATGTCATATTGATTGAAAAGCATGCAATTATTTCGAAGTTGATATACTTCTTAATTCAATAATAATAATAATAATAATAATAATAATAATTTATTTCGTCTTTTTGATCCCAAAACAAGATATAAGACAGTCTCTAATGACACTAGTAAGATATAATGAAGATATAATAACACTAGTACGTAAACATAGAAAAATATAAGGATATATTTCTCCAGCATCATGCATATGCACCCCCTTGCCCCCCCCCCCCTCCAAATCTGAAATGCTTTGACGTTGCCTATCATCGAAGTGTTCATTTTCATATTAATCAAGCTAATTATCAATTGGGGTACAAAAATAACATTGGTAACCAATGGTAATAACAAGTTAATTCACTAATTATCGCTTAATCAATGAATATATCATCCGTAAAACTGGACCTAAGAGTGGGATGGAGTCTTCGCTACGCTCATCCAATTATTCGGTTGATAGTGAACTCTCTTCTCCCATCGCTCCAAGTCTTCTCCAACCGTCTCCACAGTATCTATATAAAAAGATACCTACCGACACGCGTGGCCGAGTGGTAACACACTGAACCGTCATTCGGGAGACCGGAGTTCGATTTCCGCCGTGGTCGACCATCCAGACAGGGGTTTTTCGTGGTTTTCATAAACCACAGGTCAATACTGGGATGGCTCATTAACAACAGGCTACGACCGACTCCTTCCAACCAACCAAAACACCTAATAAAATAACCTTTCATCTCATCATCCTATCATCTCATTCACCATCCACCGACGCTAATAAATCGTAGCCACCAGTATAGTGCGTCGTTAAAACCCAATATATAATAAAAAAAAAGATACCTCGCTAAACCCAAGAGATACGTCATCCCATCTTCAGGAAATCCCACACTGCTAAACGGTCAGCTGACGCGTGCACTGAGTGTAAACACGACCGTCTGATACGTCTTGCCCCTAGGATCAAGGTGTCAGTTGCTCAACAGTGTCAACACTCAGACCAGTCAGTAGCGACCGAGCTAGCGTCGCGTTCGCATCTGACACGCGATGAACTTTACACTGGTGTAGATAGAAGACTTTGGGTTGTGTTTGTAGAACGAATTAGATAGATATTTTTAAGAAGTAAGTAAGTTCATATTGTATCAATAGGATTATATATATAAATATAAATATATATATATATATATATATATATATATATATATATATATTTAAATATTTATATATAGGGTAGGCATATATATGTATATATATATATATATATATATATATATATATATATATATATTTGGGATTTTATAGTTATGTCGAAAAAGATACGCCTCGACCGGTATTCGAGCCCGGGACCTTCTGCTTGCCGGGCAGGTGCTATAAACTATAAAATCCCAAATATCTCGATATTGGATCGTATCCAAGAAGTTTAATTATTACATATATATATATATATATATATATATATATATATATATATATATTTATATATATATATATATATATATATATATATTTATATATATATATATATATATATATATATATTTATATATATATATATATATATATATATATATATATATGTATATATATATATATATATATATATATATATATATATATATACATGTATATATATATATATATATATATAATATATATATATATATATATATATTTATATATATGGGATATTATGGTTATGTCGAAAAAGATACACCTCGACCGAGATTCGAACCCGGGACCTTCTGCTTGCCGGGCAGGTGCTATACCACTAAGCTACCGAGGTATTACTCTTTCGACATAACCATACTTTTTCGACATAACTATAATATCCCAAATATCTGGATATTGGATCGTATCCAAGAAGTTTAATTATCATATATATATATATATTTATATATATATATATATATATATATATATATATATATATATATATATATATATATATATATATATATATATATATATATATGATAATTAAACTAATATTAATAAACTAACTACCGGTATATATATATATATATATATATATATATATATATATATATATATATATATATATATATATATATATATATATATATATATATATATATATATATATATATATATATTGGGGATGATATCGATCCCAAAATATCACGATCGATCAGTTGATTGATGTTATCGTAAAAAAAATCAATATCCTCAATTTATTTTGCGAACTCCCGTGAAGTGATCTTTCCACTTATGTAATTATGAAATCAGAATTATTAGTATTTTCTATTCGATAACTACTGTCTGCATCAGACGCTGCACTTGTTGATTCTGTATCTTGCGCGGTTGGAGATTCACGATCATTCGTACCTGTGACATCATCCTGGCAGGATTGTGTGCACTACGGAGCCTATATGGACGCCTTAAGAGCCCGCATCTTGCTGAGCACGTTTCTCTTCGAAATGCTCGGCCCAAGTTTGATGTGGGTTGAAAAGTTTGGTTGTGGGTTGAAAAGTGAAAAAGGAATAACATTGAAAGTGTTCCAGTAACCACCGCTAGATGGAGGAGTTTTTCATTACAAAATTTGGACAAAATCTTGTTACATTACACATTTTGGCCAAGGAAATTGAGAAAATTGTGGAATTACAGGCAAATCAGGATTTCAAATATTGATGAGCAAAGCTGAACTTGAGGATGTGCGTTTGTAGTTTATTTCTACTATTTTTTGGTAAGCGGGAATTAAGCAATGAAAACCATCAAATTAGGCTCACTTTGATTCAATTATTGCTCCATAGTAAAATTATTCTTCAATTTTCGATTAGGCATAATCAATTGTGAGGGTATTATCCATTCATTGCATTTTACCGCAAGTCCATAGTGTTTGTAGTTCTTGAGATGTGGCGGAAGTGCACCCTGTAAATCTGTCCAAAATGCGGGCTCTTAAACGACAACATCAATAAATAAGAATGAAATTGTCACACCATGTAGTAAGGTCAACAACTATAAAGTGAGATTAACGATTACAATTTTGTAATATACATCTACGCGGTAGAACCGGAACATGAAACAACCGTGGGTATATTTATAATATATTTGACATATTTATGTATTTCAAGTTGTTGCCAGTTGTTCATTGACCTCTATCTCCAATGAGCAATATAAGTTCAATCGAAAATATTATTAACGTTATCTAATTTGATTTAATGACAAACTTATTAAATTTATGTTCATCATAAATGTTCACCATATTTCACCAATTTTCGAAGTTATTATAATAGTTATAATCATTTTTTATTTTTGATAACATCGAAACTTGATACAAAATCATCGTTCCCCAATTAAGGCTGAGGATGAAAGATAGGATCGTTTATAATAATAAATAATATATATAATAATAATAATAATAATAATAAAAAAAAATATATATATATATATATATATATATATATATATATATACATATATATATATATATATATATATATATATAATAATAATATATAATAATGTAATAGTATAACAGTTATTATTTTATTATAATAATCTCTTGTTCAATTTATCATATAAATTTTGTATTTTGCATATATTCATTGACATGTATCATATGTCTAGACTAGACATCTAGACAGTCTAGACATGTATAATAATCTGAGTGCAAACACAAGATTTATTTTTTCTTGCACTCAGTAATATATTTTCGATAGTATAGGCCTACTCTTATAATAATTTGCCATATGCAATTTTTATCATCTCTATATTCTGATTTTTTCTCATTTGCTCCATGTAATCTTTGGTGTATTTGTGATAAATTGATTATAAGAAAAGGATTTTTTTTTAATAACATCGAAACTTGATACAAAATCATTGTTCCCCAATTAAGGCTATGGATGAAAGATAGGATCGCTTGGACGGGGCACCACAAGGGCGATCTTACCACCCCATTTTGATTATTTAAAACTAATGAACTTTAACACCAGGACTGCGCTGTCTGTGACCATATTTTTTTTGTGTTTCATAATTTCTGTGTTTGCTTTGTTAACTACTCAAAAATGAATAAAGACTTATTAATATTATTATTATTACAACCAGTTGAGAGTTGATCAACTTTCAACGAACTTTTGAAAAACCCATCCCGAGTGAAAATAATATTTAAATGAGATACAGTTCAAGTGGGTGGGGTGTTGTTTGTTTGAATTGACAAGTTCTAACTGCGGTCATTATGGGTTATTCTGTACCAGTGATATCACGAGTCTATAAGGAAGTGACTACAACATCGAATCTGCTTTAGTATAATATTAACTGTGTTTTTCCTCTCAAGGTAAGATGTACACAACACGAGAAACAAGTCTCGTCGTTGCACTGCTACTCGTCGTTAGTGGTCTGATTCAAGGTATGTTCAACTCCCCTCTCTCTCTCTTTCTGTTCTTCTTTCTCCCTCTATCTCCCTCTCTGCCTCATTATATATACACACAAATCACATAAAACTACAGTTCGAGACAGTTGAATTCGAATGAGCTGGAGAAATGTAATAAAGGTAGATATAGAATATTTGTCAGGTTATACACCATGACAACCAGAGAAATTCTTGGAGATTAAATCAACAGTTTAAAATTGTATCAATGAAAATAATTGAGACCTGGTATTTATACAAAGCCGAATTCGATCAAGTTCGTTTTTTTTTTCAAGAAATTGATACAGCGTAGTATTATGAAGTACACAACATTGCTCAGTCAGATTAGTAGATGATTTCAATGTCAAGTTAGAAATATTAATATTAGTTAACAAATACGTAAATCAAAAAGTAATGAAATTTAAACAATTAATGAAATTAATTTGAAGTAAAAAACAAATTTTACGACATTTTATAGTCTTCAGCTTTGATTTCCATTTTTTTTTCATTGCATACTATTTTTTTTCCCTTTTTAATTTTTGTATGATTCCGTTATCATCATTTAATTTTTTTTTCTACATTTTCTCATTCAAACCTAGTCAAATTATATTTATTTTGTTATTCTCTAAAATGTTGTTATCGATAATTTTTTTATATTTTAATTAATTAATTTTTATTCTGTGTTTTTGCAATCTTATAATGTAGGACATAGTCTGAATAAAGATACATACATATATTCGTTGATTCAACATGCATGCATAACATGCATGACATATTTTCATTATTTAATATGGTAATTAGCAACTAAGGATAAATAGATCCGTTTCTTTTTCAATTTCCAATGGAAACCAATTACACAATCAATTATCAAAGAAATACTCCATTTCAACTGGACTTAGCTCTGTTTTGCATGAAATAGCATACTACGTCACGAAACGTCATAAGGCAGGAGAGTCTTCCTGCTTGATCTTATGGGCCGTGACAGTACTTAATAATAATAATAATAATAATAATTCATTTATTCCTTCAATCTTGATCATATCACATGATATCGGAAATGTCGTACAAATTGAATAAAAAATATATATGGATAGAATATAATATAGTAAAACTGAATTAAGAACGCATTATCAAAAAAAAAAAAAAAAATCACTCAAGTTGTTCATTAAAAAAATCATCAAAACTATGAAAAAATGTTTGCAATAAAATATTTTTGAGTACTCTCTTGAACTTGCTGATCAAATGCACTCACTGCAATCAAATTTACTTATCAATGGAGTTGCCTCTCACAAGCACGTATTTTAATAGATTCAATATGTTATCGATGATTTACGTAGTTTGAAGCCCATTCGCAATTCTAGACGAAACTTTTCGCTGCTATATTATCGAATCAAATTATAAATATTCTTCTTCTAATGTGTATAAAACTGAATCTAAACCTATGTCATTGAATGAAAAAGTATATCAACTCCATAGATAATTGTATACTCTTCAATAAATATGATATTCTATTGTTGTGAATTCAATCAGTTTTAAGATAAGACGTCACTAAATACCAAGATTGTGAATTTGTGATGGAATTAATGACCGTATTATCACAAAAGTGATCGAATTTTCAAAAATAGAATGTCACAGTAATGGAGAGCATACAATTGACGACTCGCAGTCTCCGCCCCCTTGACGTCACAAATCATACCGTCCGATCAACAGGGCTGTTGTAACTGTAGTGAAATTCAAATATCCAATTGGGGTTTATTCAAATGACCACACATGATAAAGATCCAACTGGCCGACTGGTGAAGCCACGCCTATTTCGAGTCGTCAAATACTTTCCAATTGACGACTAGTGATTGACACGCCCATAAACGTCACAAAACAAAACATCCAATCAAATGGGCTGTAATTGTTATGTGGGTAAATTGACATTGCCTCTCAGAGTATCTCTAAATACCCCCATGAGGTATAGATCAAGGTGGCCTGCCGATAAGCCACGCCTATCACTAGTGGTCAATTCAATGACACTTGTTCGTGAATATAGAAAAAAATGAGTAAAGATGAATTCCACTATTTTTAGGAACCCCTTGAAGATGAAATATAAAACATTTTCACCACTTTGTACACATTTTCCAGGAAGAATTATCTACCAAACTGAACCCAATCGAGTCGTGGTGCGTCCCGGCGAAAGAATCTCCTTTCTGGGCAAGACAGGAGTACCAATCACATCCTGCCAGTTCTTCCACGCTCCATCCTGGAATATTATCGACCTGAGTCTGGGACGGAGATCGATATCCACAGAGGAATACGAGTACCACGGAGCTGGACTCGAGAAGGGGGAATGCGGGATGACTATGAAGAAGATCGTCATAGGGAATGATGGAATCATCCAGAGCAGGATCAAGACGAGTGATGATTCCGAGTGGGAATTGTCTGCTTCAACGCTGAGAGTGACAGGTATGTTTTTTAAAAATAATATCGCAAATTGATACAGAATCATTGTTCTCGGATGAAGTTGAAGACTCTGAAGAAGGATGAAAAGTAGGGACAGGATACCACAATGGCGATCTTAACAACCCGAAAAATAATAACTAATTCTAAAACAATAAGTGAACTCAGAAGTGGTTCAACCGATCGCGCCTCAAAACTATACAGTATCAAATTAGATAAGGATAATTGTGTGTGCCAAGTTTCAACTGATTTTGAATTTTCGTCTAACCTGTAGAGCGCAAAAAAAAAAAAAAAAAAAGGACTTTTTTTCGGGTATGGTGAAATTGAGTCTTCGCTTCGCTCATCCAATTATTATAACAGTGGAGAAAATATTCGGAAACTAGTTCTATTTCAACACATTCATCTCACCATAACTGATTTTAAATTTTCGCCTGACCTGTGGAGCGCAAAAAAAAAAACCAAAAAAAAAAAAAAAAGTACTATTTTTTCGGGTATGGTGAAATTGAGTCTTCGCTTCGCTCATCCAATTATTATAACAGTGGAGAAAATATTCGGAAACTAGTTCTATTTCAACACATTCATCTCACCATAACTGATTTTAAATTTTCGCCTGACCTGTGGAGCGCAAACAAAAAAAACAAAAAAACAAAAAAAAAGTACTATTTTTTCGGGTATGGTGAAATTGAGTCTTCGCTTCGCTCATCCAATTATTGTAACAGTGGAGAAAATATTCGGAAACTAGTTCTGTTTCAACACATTCATCTCACCATAACGGATTTTGAATTTTCGTCTGACCTGTGGAGCGCGAACAAAAAAAAAGCAAAAAAAAAAAAGGACTTTTTTTTCGAGTATGGTAAAATTGAGTCTTCGCTTCGCTCATCCAATTATTGTAACAGTGGAGAAAATATTCGGAAACTAGTTCTTTCTCAACACATTCATCTCACCATCAGAGCGGGGACAGCGAAATATCCCGCGTCTTTCCCTTCGATATCTTCACAACTTCCTACTTTTCAAGTGAACCGATTCATACATCTTATGTCTTATACAATTCAAATTCCCTTGGCTAAATTGAACAACTACTATATTTGATAATTATTTTCTCACAAGAATTACAGTTATTGAGATAATGATTCTCCTGACACAAGGTCAGAGTCTGACCGCTTCTGGAAGGGTCAGCAGAGATCATGTTATTCCGCAGTGTTGCATAATGTTTGGAGTTTCCTTCCTTGAAGATAAGATTGTATAATGGAGAAATATCAACTCCTTTAGATGAACACATTATAAGTTATATCATCAACATAATATCATCATGAAGAAATACGCTCATTCCACTTTGACAATCATAGATTGTTATATTTATAGTAGATAGTATATATATATATATATATATATATATATATATATATATATATATATATATATATATATATATATATATATATATATATATATATATATATATATATATATATATATATATATATATATATATATATAATGTGTATATATATATATATATATATATATATATATATATATATATATATATATATATATTATTTTTTTTATAACTATACAAGCGCTAAATGACCTCGCTGTCGATGCGCCTTAAAACCCCAACATTCAATTCAATATATAACTATATATATATATATATATATATATATATATATATATATATATATATATATTTATATATATATATATATATATATATATATACATATACATACATATATATATATATATATATATATATATATATATATATATATATATATATATATATATATATATATATAAATATATGTATATATATATATATATATATATATATATATATATATATATATATATATATTATATATATATATATATATATATATATATATATATATATATATAAATATATATATATATATATATATATATATATATATATATATATATATAATGTATATCAATTCCAATACTTGACTTGGTGATTGCTATAGGTATTTATAAAAAATACTATTCACAATTTATATTAATTCGTGTATATTTTCTTGTTTGCATGTTGTGTGCAATATGACTATTGTCCAATCGCATCTCTAGGCCTATATAGTGTATTATGCTGTTGTTGTGTATGTGTGACATAAGTGTGTTTGATTGTTTAGTTCAGTTCTTCCACGTTTGTTCTGAGTATTGTTGATTTGTTGTATTACATTGGTTTGATTTGTTTTGTACAATCTATCGTTCATGTTAATTCTGAATATATTTATCCATAGGGGGTAAGGTCGACAAATTTGGACCGCCTACTAATTTGAACCACCTCCATATTTCGGTATGTATTGTATGTACAGTGTCGCACTCTAGTAACAAATTTCGATAACTTCTATGATAGGTCGATCTATTATTCATCATAGTAGTTATCGAAATTTGATACTAGAGCGCGACACTGTACAATACATACTGAAATATGAAGGTGGTTCAAATTGACCAACGCAGATGGGCGTGACTTATACGAAGCAGGGGAAATTTGAGATACCTTGATTGGTTATTTCCCTATTTCCCCTGCTTCACTGTCCACTTGATTGGTTTTTATATTTTGTGACATCACGAGGGCGGACGATCTACAATGGTCAATTAGTTGTCGGTTCAAATTTGTCGACCTTAACCAATAATATCCATATCTACATCCATATCTATATAATATTTGTCTTCAATAATACATGTACTGTTCACAGAAATATCAAAATCGCGTCTACCGGTCTTTGAAATGGTGCCTAAGCGTGCCTCCCTCAGACCAGGTGATAACCTAACCTTCTCTTGTAACACCGATCGTGAGATTGAAATGTGTCACATCTACCTTCCTGGGGGACAATTCCTGGACTTCAACCGAGGGGTCAATTCGGACGAGACGAAAAGGTACCGGTACTTCGGCACCGGACTCAAGGACGGGCAATGCGGAGCAACGCTGTTGAATGTAGACGACAGAATAAACGGAATTATCGTTTGCAAGTTGGGTGATTTTCCCGAAGCGACTAGTGGCGTGTGGGAAACGGATTCGTTGAATGCGGTAACAAGTGAGTTTGATGGATTTATTTATACTACAACAAAATTAATTGGTGTACTTATTTCATGATGTTAGTAAGTAAGTTGAGCAAAAGACGATGTAGAGATTCAACCAATAGGAACAGTTCTACTATATGACCTAATTTGTCGGGATTACTGAATCTCTATACCACGGAGAGTCCGTCTAACTACAACTCTCACCATTGTTCTGATGTATTTGAAAACAATGAATGAAACTCTTCACGATGAAAAGTTTTCCTCATACAACTCATATATAATGCATCGATAAATAAAACTCTTATTCACTGAAACTCTGCTTCAAGAATAATTATTCCTGATATTTTTATATTCAATTATTTTCCAAGTTCACAGGTAAACTTGAATCATGCAAAATACAAAATTAACAAATAAATTATCAATTATAAATATATATTATAATTATAAATAATTATAAATTATAATTTATTATAATATATTATATTTAATTAATATTATATTATATTATTATTATATTTAAATTATATAATATATTATAATTTATTATATATTTATTATAATTATAAATTATAAATACAATATTCATCAGAAAAGCTAATGCGTCAAATGTTATAATAACAAAGGTGAAATAATATTTTGTCTGTAACAGTAACACTCGACATTTTTGCCAGCGATTTCTACTTCATGGCATACCGTTACATATAAATAACACGTGACATATTGTGAACGTTCACTTTAGATTGACAATATTTTAGAAGACACTTCTCTGAATGTTGTGAAGCGGTTTCATTACAATATGTTCATCCAGAAAGTCACTGGGAACGTTCATGTGTGATGTTGACACTGAAAAAATTACGCTGTGAGGTGGTTCCCCTAATCTAAAATCGAATATATATTCAATAAAATTGCGAGTATAAATGATGGTATATACATAACTTCGTAGATGTATAAATTTAATCATTAGTGAAGAGAAAAATGGTTCAATCAATGATTCATCATGATGATATCTGAAAAAAATCACCAAATCAACATGCAAAGAAATAAAGTAGACATGGAATTTTCCCAGTTGACAAATGCAGGATGGTTTATGTTCTATTACAAACAGATTTTCTGTGTGTAGTAATCATGTTCTTTCCATCAATTCGAGAACCAAATTTCGTGGTGTCGTCGCAGCATCGAATCTTATTTTCAAACAAGTCAACAATATCAAGTATTTCAATTATATTTATTTAGATGAGCGTAGCGAAGCTTTCCATTTCACACCCTGAAAAAAAATGGGCTTCGTTTTTATGTTTTTTTTTTGTAATTATGTACGCGGCATACAGGTCAGAGAAATGAATCAATCAACTTGAAATTTTTTCTGAACGTTGGTGTCATACCAGAATAGGTTGGGATTGTTATTCAGAGGAATCGGTCGGAAGGTTTTTCAGGAAAATAATCGGAAAGTTTGAAAAATCCTCATAAGAAGAACCCGGAGGAACACAACTTAAAAAACTAGAATTTTTCGAAAGCTCTCAAATTCTCACAGAATATGAAAAATACTATTATACACCTTTTCAAAGATTTTTGCACCAATCGTATGAGAAATAATGAAGAAAACGCAATAAAAGTGTACATTTTATTGAATATTTGCATCAATTGGTTTTGCAAAGTGTATATGCGACAGGTTGCAGCACTATAAATATCAGCAAGTTGCAGGTAAGGTTTTTGAACGTTTGAAGTAATCCAAGGTCCGTAGATGTAAATTGAGCGAACAAGTTATTTTTCATCCTAGATTTCCATACTTCAAAGCTCATCTCACAACGCGCATCCCGCGTTTTCCTGGTTATTCCATGAGCTCTATATTCATTGACTTCTTTCAGCTGACATCTTTGTATAAATTACGAAAATGATCAAATCTGATGAAATTGAACACAGTAAATATTTCTTACAATGCCAGTCCTATCGAAATTTGATGTTTCCATTTGAAACTTGCCGCTATTTGCTGTGAATCATTTGGACATCACATTTCAATATAATATTGTTGTAAGAAACTTACTTTGTTTCATTATTGAAGTTCCTAATCTTTACGAGCTTAAAACGTTCGCTAATGTTGATAATTTTTATTTTTCCCTTTTTATATATTCCCTCCAAATTGTATCTTTCAGAAGAGGCAGTCTACCAAACAGAGCCTCAGAGGGTTCTTGTTCGTCCCGGAGAGAGTGTCAGTCTGTTGGGACGCTCCTGGACTCCAATCGCTTCCTGCCAGTTCTTCCACGCCCCGTCATGGAGTATTATCGACCTCAGTTTGGGACCGAAATCGAAATCAACCAACGAATACGAGTATTTTGGCTCTGGACTGGAGAATGGTGAATGTGGAATAACAATGAAGAATATCATCGAATCAAATGACGGAATTATTCAGAGCAGAGTCAAGGTGAATGCGGATTCTGAGTGGGAATTGGCAGCCTCAACACTGAGAGTGACAGGTGAGAAAAAAAAGATGAACATGCTGGTATAGATTAATTATGTTATTATACTAATCACATTCATACATTTTCATATCAGAACAATGATTTTGTATCAAGTTTCGATGTTATTAAAAAAAAAAAAAAAAAAAAAAAGATTCAGAAGAACTAAAGACCTGAGAAGAAGAATCGCGAATTTAGAGAAGAATACGCAACACAACAATGAGACCCACTTTCAGAGACTGATAAGAGTATTTTCAATAGACCACGCAGTGTCAATGTAGATGCGAAAAATTGCGGATATAGATTAAATTGTGTTATTATACTAATTAGATTCAGAAGAACTAAAGACCTGAGAAGAAGAACCGCGAATTTAGAGAAGAATACGCAAAACAACAATGAGACCCACTTTCAGAGACTGATAAGAGTATTTTCAATAGACCATGCAGTGTCAATGTAGATGCGAAAAATTGTGGATATAGATTAAATTGTGTTATTATACTAATTAGATTCAGAAGAACTAAAGACCTGAGAAGAAGAACCGCGAATTTAGAGAAGAATACGCAAAACAACAATGAGACCCACTTTCAGAGACTGATAAGAGTATTTTCAATAGACCATGCAGTGTCAATGTAGATGCGAAAAATTGTGGATATAGATTAAATTGTGTTATTATACTAATTAGATTCAGAAGAACTAAAGACCTGAGAAGAAGAACCGCGAATTTAGAGAAGAATACGCAAAACAACAATGAGACCCACTTTCAGAGACTGATAAGAGTATTTTCAATAGACCACGCAGTGTCAATGTAGATGCGAAAAATTGCGGATATAGATTAAATTGTGTTATTATACTAATTAGATTCAGAAGAACTAAAGACCTGAGAAGAAGAACCGCGAATTTAGAGAAGAATACGCAAAACAACAATGAGACCCACTTTCAGAGACTGATAAGAGTATTTTCAATAGACCACGCAGTGTCAATGTAGATGCGAAAAATTGCGGATATAGATTAAATTGTGTTATTATACTAATTAGATTCAGAAGAACTAAAGACCTGAGAAGAAGAACCCGAATTTAGAGAAGAATACGCAAAACAACAATGAGACCCACTTTCAGAGACTGATAAGAGTATTTTCAATAGACCATGCAGTGTCAATGTAGATGCGAAAAATTGTGGATATAGATTAAATTGTGTTATTATACTAATTAGATTCAGAAGAACTAAAGACCTGAGAAGAAGAACCGCGAATTTAGAGAAGAATACGCAAAACAACAATGAGACCCACTTTCAGAGACTGATAAGAGTATTTTCAATAGACCACGCAGTGTCAATGTAGATGCGAAAAATTGCGGATATAGATTAAATTGTGTTATTATACTAATTAGATTCAGAAGAACTAAAGACCTGAGAAGAAGAACCGCGAATTTAGAGAAGAATACGCAACACAACAATGAGACCCACTTTCAGAGACTGATAAGAGTATTTTCAATAGACCACGCAGTGTCAATGTAGATGCGAAAAATTGCGGATATAGATTAAATTGTGTTATTATACTAATTAGATTCAGAAGAACTAAAGACCTGAGAAGAAGAACCACGAATTTAGAGAAGAATACGCAAAACAACAATGAGACCCACTTTCAGAGACTGATAAGAGTATTTTCAATAGACCATGCAGTGTCAATGTAGATGCGAAAAATTGTGGATATAGATTAAATTGTGTTATTATACTAATTAGATTCAGAAGAACTAAAGACCTGAGAAGAAGAACCGCGAATTTAGAGAAGAATACGCAACACAACAATGAGACCCACTTTCAGAGACTGATAAGAGTATTTTCAATAGACCATGCAGTGTCAATGTAGATGCGAAAAATTGTGGATATAGATTTAATTGTGTTATTATACTAATTAGATTCAGAAGAACTAAAGACCTGAGAAGAAGAACCGCGAATTTAGAGAAGAATACGCAACACAACAATGAGACCCACTTTCAGAGACTGATAAGAGTATTTTCAATAGACCATGCAGTGTCAATGTAGATGCGAAAAATTGTGGATATAGATTTAATTGTGTTATTATACTAATTAGATTCAGAAGAACTAAAGACCTGAGAAGAAGAACCGCGAATTTAGAGAAGAATACGCAACACAACAATGAGACCCACTTTCAGAGACTGATAAGAGTATTTTCAATAGACCATGCAGTGTCAATGTAGATGCGAAAAATTGTGGATATAGATTTAATTGTGTTATTATACTAATTAGATTCAGAAGAACTAAAGATCTGAGAAGAAGAACCGCGAATTTAGAGAAGAATACGCAACACAACAATGAGACCCACTTTCAGAGACTGATAAGAGTATTTTCAATAGACCATGCAGTGTCAATGTAGATGCGAAAAATTGTGGATATAGATTAAATTGTGTTATTATACTAATTAGATTCAGAAGAACTAAAGACCTGAGAAGAAGAACCGCGAATTTAGAGAAGAATACGCAACACAACAATGAGACCCACTTTCAGAGACTGATAAGTATTTTCAATAGACCACGCAGTGTCAATGTAGATGTGAAAAATTGCGGAATGATTCTACGATTATATTGAGAAAGAGTATTTGATTTTTGTTGATGCTTATTTCATATTTTGACTAGATATTACATTAATCAAATAGTTGTCTAATTATATATGATATTTAATTGGTGTTTGTAAATCTGTACTTTGCTAACCATGCAGTTACTGAAACTTCGGATGTATCAATTAGGCCGTTGTTTGAGAATGATGAACGTTTTTTCTTAAATTTCAATTATCTTAATTTTTATTATGTCTGACTACCAAAAGACGACAATGATTGGATGTTTGAGATGTACAGAGTATAGCCTAAATTACAAAAGTCATGGATTGGAAAAGGTTGAAAATCAATCAATATTATTATTAAGAAGTAACGATGGAGGATTGAAAAGCCAATTCATCAAAATACCAGTCCGATTTGATGACCTTGTAAGTTTCAGTTTATTTGTTGCAATGACGTCAAATTTTATATGGAGAGAAATATTCGATGATTTCAAAAATAAAATTAAAATCGAATCCAAATAGTGTTTGTGAATATGCATTCGGTTGAATAATAACACCTGCATAATTACAAAGAGCATGCGCTAAAATAATTTGACGCGAAACATGTGTCGAGTTTGCCGTTCTAGTGTTTTATGCTAACTAGGAACACGCTATATACGCGTTTTTAGACGATCGGAAAGTAATAGTATGTCGACTTCTTTGCCAAACTTTTGCCGACATTTGCCAATTGGGTGACATTTAAGTTGGAAATGGGTAAAAACTGCTTCGAGTGGTACCAATTTAGCACATTTTATGGTTTATCTTCGAAATGGCTCACCCGATCAAGCTGAAAAATTACAGAAATGTGTATCAAAATGTATATCAACTTCACGCGCAATTTCATATTTTTTTTAAATAAAAATATTTTCTTTTTTTTTCCGCCGTGTTATTTTAATGGGCATTTTTTAAATTTCTTAAATTTTAAATTCATAAAAAAAAGTTACCATCCCATAATGCCACAAAACTATACAGATCTAAGTTAGATGAGAAACCATTATGGAAAAAAGTTTGAAGTTGATAGCTGTAGCCGTTTGACCTGTCTGGAGAACCGACAAAAAAACATAAAAATAAAAAAAAAAAAAACATAAAAACGAACACCAATTTTTTTCAGTATGTCAAATTGAATCCTCGCTAAAGCTCGTCTGATAATATCACTCCATTTGTTTTCAGGACAGTCAATCTACCAAACCACGCCCACTCGAACAGTCGTGCGTGCCGGTGGCCAAGTTTCCTTTGTGGGCAAAGCAGGCGCACCAATCACAGCCTGCGAATTCTTGTACGCACCGACATGGCAATATATTGACCTGAGTCAGGGGATCAATTCAAACCCTACCAGCGATTACGAGTATTACGGAACGGGACTCGATAAAGGAGAATGTGGAATAACAATCAAGAATGTTATCGATAGAAATGATGGAACTATCCAGAGTAGGATCAAGAGAAGTGCCAATTCAGAATGGGAAATGTCATCATCAACCCTACGTGTAACAGGTAGTCATTGAAACGTAATTGATCTGTAATTTCTGGTTCATGAATAGTTTTATCAAGCCAGTGTTTAGTAATAGATATTCACGAATAAACATTCAAAAAATACGAATTACCACCGTATAGGGATTACAGTCAATGTTTCGCACATTCGAATTTCGGGAGTAACTGAAAGTATCATGAGATGTTTCATGATGATTATTCGTTGAAATCAGGAATTAATGGGTGTGTCTGGAAGAAAGGGGAGAGATCACAACGAAAACATGAGTGGCATGTCACAGAAAATAGGCCTACATCACTGTTGTTGAAATAAATAATTTCGTTGTCAACCAAGTGTCACCCAACACTTGGTGAAATGGGGTCCAAAAGAAAGAATATCTGTGAATCAAGATCTCAAATTTCCTAAGAATACAATCATCAATTACATGTCACTTTGGGAATCTAATATAATACCTCATTTAATAATTCAATGAAGTATTGTATAAGATTCCCAAACTGACATGTAATTGATGATTGTATCCGTGGAAAAGTTGAGATCTTGGTTCACAAATATTTTTTCTGTTGGACTTCATTTCACCAAGTGTCGGCTGTACCAATTGATAATTAAATATTAATAAGTTAATTAATAGGCAAGCTTCGGAAAAAAGATACAAAACCAAGGGTGATAACAAATTCATTCGCTAACTATCGCATAATTAACTAATCATCAGTTGATACATTCGTCTGTTAATATTTAAAAGATGGAATCATAAAAGATAATATTATATCCAGTTTTTGACAGAAAAATGTGTTTTTACAGATCTCAAAGCTTCTCGTCTACCTGTCTTCAGTATGAATCCAAAACGTGCCACACTTCAACCCGGAGATAACCTGACCTTCACATGTAACGTCGACCATGAAATAGAAATGTGCCATATTTACCTGCCAGGCGGCCAGTTCCTCAACTTTGACCGTGGCGTCCAATCAGAAGGAACTAAAAACCATAAATATCTCGGGACTGGACTTAAAAACGGTGACTGCGGAGGAACCTTTACCAATGTTGACGATAAACTGAATGGAATTGTCGTTTGTAAACTGGGTGATTTCCCGGAGACTGTCAATGGAGCGTGGGAAACGGATTCGCTCAATGTCGTTACTAGTAAGTAATGTAATATCATCGAGTTGAACATAGCAATACGATCTCACAGGATCGTCAATTATTCACTATTATGTTCTAGTTCTACTTCATCTTCACATTCATCTGTTTATAGGCATTGCAAAAGTAACGATTATCTTCAATGAAGTGCTTTAATCATTGGCCATCGTAGTCATATCAAATGTCATTTCATTTGAAGTTGTTTGTATATTATCTTCATAGAAGATGTCTCAGAGATTCTAGGCTATCTGCATAGAATGGATATAATTACCGTACTGCTTTCTCGTATGATTATGTCATCATCTTTTCTTCCAAGTCTAGCCATTAAGAGCCCGCATCTTAGACGGATTTACAGGGTGTACTTTGGCCACATATATCTCAAGAACCACAAACATTACAGATTTGCGGTAAAATGCAATGAATAAACAATACCCTCACAATTGGATATGCTTAATCGAAAATTGAATAATGATTTCATGATGGAGCAATAATTGGATCAAAATGTGCCTAATTTGATGGTTTTCATTGCCTAATTCCCGGTCACCGAATAATAGTAGAAATAAATCTTGAACGCACATCCTTAAGTTCAACTTTGCTTATCAATATTTTAAATTCTGATTCGCCTTTTATTCAACAGTTTTCCCAATTTCCTTGGCCAAAATGTGTAATGTAACTAGATTTTGTCCAAATTATGAAATGAAAAACTCCCCCATCTAGCGGTGGTTACTGGAACTCTTCCAATATTATCCTTTTCTCACTTTTCAACCCACAATCAAACTTTTGAACGCACATCGAACTTGGGTAGAGCATTTCGAAGGGAAACATGCTCAGCTAAGATGCGGGCTCTTAATATACGCTTGTCGTAAGTCTTCTAGAGAAATATCACTGACATATTGTCATCAAGCTCTTTATCAGTATTGATTTCATAATTCTGTGTTAGATATAGTAGCAAGCCTAATGTACTAGAATTAATTTGAATTATGATTGGTTCACAGAGGTCCAACCGAAGTCTCTCCTACCAGTATTCGAGATGAAACCAAAACGTGCCATACTGAATCTGAGTGATAACCTAACCTTCACATGTAACACTGATCGTGCCATAGAAATGTGCCATATTTACCTTCCTGGCGGACAATTCCTGGACTTCAACCGCGGAGCAGATTCCGACTCGACGAAGAGGTACCGATACCACGGTACCGGACTGAAGAATGGCCAGTGCGGAGCAACCCTGTTGAATGTCGACGAAAGAATTAATGGAATTATCGTTTGCAAGTTGGGTAATTTTCCCGAGGCAAATAATGGCGTTTGGGAAACAGATTCCTTGAATGTCGTAACCAGTAAGTTTAACTATTTTTCCTTCAGATTACTGAACATTGTGCTGGAATATTGTGAAATTATAGATGGGAAATTGTCAATAAAGATTCAAATGAACATGAACAAAGTATTTCAAATTGATTTATCACATTGTTTAGCCCTCTGAATGTTTTTGGGAAGAAATTGTTGTTATGTGGTATTCAACTTTTGAGGGTTCGTGGTCTATGCCATTGTAGGCCTATTATGTGTGTTTCAGTATGTATATGCGGGAAACGCTGATTTGCTGTTCAGTATATTCGATGAAAGTAGTAGACTTTCCTTGTTTGTTGAAGATGTTGCATTCGACATTTCGTACCAACGACAATTCATATATTGCATTTCGAACCAATTACTTGAAGTAAATACGCTTTATTGTCTTTTAAACTCAGCGATGCTAATAAACAAAGTCATCAACTCTTCAATGGGAACCAAAATAACAACAAAATGAGAAGTTCGAAATGGAGTGTTCATATCTTGGAGATGGAGCAACACATTGATAATCTCTGACTATATTCTCTCTCAGTCTGATTCGTTCACGTCATCCCACGAGACAGACTCGATGCATCTTTCTCCTCTTTTGCATTCAGCACCTCTTTCCATAGATGTGACAATTCTTCAACGTGGGTTGCATGAAATTCAATCATCACAAATTGAGCTCTCGTTTCTGACTGGTGTTGGTTTTAGTTTTTCTTCATTAGTTTAAATTCTGAACACTATATTGATGGTTACAATGTGGAAAGATGATCCGAGATTATTCACTACCAATATATCTATTCATTGAGACATCCATCAATTGGTATATCAGTCAAATCATGAGCCATAAAAACTACAAATAATCGAAACCAACGAATTTGCCATACATCAAATGGCAAGGGAAGAATCCAATTAACACCTATATGGTTCATCAAAAGTACTGACATAAAGTAGAATATGTCCAGCCAGATAATCTGCATGGCATTGTTTTATTATTTCAGGATCAGGAACGTCAAACCCTGTACGAGCAACCACATCACGGCCACCAGTGACGACCGCACGTCCCGGTGAGTCTCCAGGATCAGCAGGAACAGACGTTCGGCCTGTTGGATTGTTCAATATTAAACTCTGGAAGCCAATACTGGTTCTGGTCTTCAACGTCAATTCGACTTTTCTTGATGGTCTGAAATCTAGTTGTCAGTAGAAAGAGGTGGAAAGTGTCGGCTACACTTAAAGATTTTCTGGACTCAGGCCCAGTATTACCACGGCCAGTTAGTATTTATCTGAGAGTTGGTGAAAACAAATAGCATAGGTAACCATGGTGATAACAAGTTTGAACTGTCAGATAAAGGCTAACTGGACTTGATAATACCGGGCCTCAATCAACAGCTTGCTTAGTGAATTTCAATTTTTAATACATAAATACGTTGGTATTTCTTCCAAAATTGAAACTTTACGATTCATTTAAGAAGGATTTGAATGCTAATCAAACATACAGGAATGAAATACATTCTAAGAAAAAATCATTTTCTTCTCATTTCATTGAGTATAATTCTCGTTTGTTCTCACCACAGCCTTCTTCATACAGATCATTCTTCTCTGATCTTTCTTCTCTGTGTAAGAAATGAATGATTTGAATAAAGAAGGCTGTGCTATAAACTGTTATCAGATAGACTTACATTTTTGACAAGAATCGTTTTTTTTCAAACGTGTCGTTATATTCTAGATTTATGTAATAAATTATGGGATTTAGGATCTAGGTTCTTGACACGTTCTAAGTTTTATATTTAGGCTCATTATGAACCGGATCAAGTTATTCAATAAAAATAGATCAAATAGTTTGCTTGCTGGAGTCTCAAAAATCGAGAATTGGTTTAGTTGACAACGAAGCACGTCTTTATTATGGATTTGAAAGAATTACCTGATTAATTTTTATTACCCTGATTAACTGCATGTGGCAACCTACTTATCGTGGAGAACTTCTGACTGAACACTGGCTCTATTGTATCAGCAATACACACTCAACTCAATGTAGGTGTTTGTGAACAATAAAAACGACTGTTGAACAACACAGAACGTAATTTTCTTGTACAAATGTTGTGTGAATACGAAGTCATCCCATTACTCAACTACCTTTTCAAACATTTGAATTTTCACGGACAAAATGAGAACAGACAATGTTTCATAGAGATTTGACTACCTGGAAAAGTACTTTTTCATTATTATTATCAACATTGAAACTGTATACAAAAAAGTTATTGTTCTCTGAAGATGGAAGGTAGTATCGTTTGGTCGAAGCGCCATAAGGACGATCTCACCATCGCAAATGGATTATCAATTTCAGAGTCACTCATTTGCCAAACAATAAATCCTGAAGTAATAATTTTATGGATAGTAAACCATTCCAATATTTTCATTTTGGAAAAAAAATACAACAATTTCTAACCTTCTTGTAATCTAGATATTCTTTGTTATTTCTCTTCAATTATCCGATATTCTTCCCAAATTTGAAATGTGGTTGATAACATGATCTTAACTCAATATGATATATATATATATATATATATATATATATATATATATATATATATATATATATATATATATATATATATATATATAAATATATATATATATATATATATATATATATATATATATATATATATAAATATATATATGAATATATATATATATATATATATATATATATATATATATATATATAAATATATATATGAATATATATATATATATATATATATATATATATATATATATATATATATATATTCATATTTATATAGATATATATATTCATATATATATATATATATATATATATATATATATATATATATATATATATATATTCATATATATATTTATATATATATATATATATATATATATATATATTCATATTTATATATTTATATATATATATATATATATATATATATATATATATATATATATATATATATATATATATATATATATATATATATATATATATATATATATATATATATATATATATGTAGCATTATTGAGTATAATTCTAGAATAGAGGTTAATCTGTGGATCTGAACGATGATAATCAAATGATAATGTATCAGAAATGTGCAATGCTTATTCGATTGGATAAATATTATATCGAGTGAGAAGAAACTTACACAAGACTGGATGAAAATATTCTATCACCTCACAATTATGGCTGAAAATCTGGCAACTATGTCACCATCAGTTTAATAGTGAGTTCATTCAAAATTCAAAATAATTTCAACCTAATAACTGATGAATTGAAAAAGTAATTTAAATAAAAAAGTATCTCATTCCGCTAAAATTCTGCGTCCAGCCGTCCACTGATTAGATTAGTAAGCTTTTTCCATTGATATGCAATAATATATATATATGATATACAATGCGATAGTTTTTCTCTTTTTTTATATATGTTCTGGGTGATCTATTATATTTGTGACTTATCTCCATTCTAAATGATAATACCACTGCATCAACATGTTTCTTCAACACAATTATGTTTCTCTCATACAGTTGTGTATACGAAGGAAATAGGTGACTAGATCAGAAACAGAAAAAGACTGTCGTGTAGTAAATGCAAAAAATGATAAATTCCCTGAAAAAAGCTACATTGTCTCTTCAATACAGGGCATTTCACCCGCGCATGCGCTGCCTAGCGTGAATCAGTCGCTTTGGTGGAGAAGGGCTGTAATTGGCTGCTGCATTCAAAGAAAAAAGAATGATCGAACACTAGCTTTCCAAAATATTGTGTATATCTGACCAATTTATTGAAAGATATTCTTTTTTTTTTATCACAAGAGAATAATTAAATTTGATTTGTTACACTGTGCTCAGATTGTAACCGTTCTGGCGCCAAAGTTAACTCATAAACTTTCTGGTTGTAAATAATTTTGCATGCCCCCATTAACTTTTTTCCCTTGATGAAAGTATATCTACATAATCATCCTGCCATGGGGTAATAATGCACGCCATGAAAGTATCTGGCCTTACCTTTATTTTTATTCAAATTGAGAACATTTCGGTAATACCCCAATTTTCAAACTCATAAATCATAATTCTATTGAACTCTTCATATCCCAAAAAAGTATTGAGATTTTGGTATCAATTATTGGTCACTTTAAAGTATGAGGCAACCAATCTTCGTTGAACATTTTCCCACGCTCATCCTATTCTGTTATTGCTATATATAAAGTTGTGAAAATAAACATGAATCAATTCATATTATTTTGAAACATTCGTAATGAAATTCAACAAGTCGAGATAATTTTCGAGAATAATTTCTATCAAAATGGATAAAAAAATATGAATATGAGTATAGTTCTTCTGATATTTAACAGGAATCCAGCACGCTAAGTGAAAAAAATCCGGTCAGGGTATCTAACCAAATGTGATGGTCATGGAACGTTGGCAATAACCACGTCATCAGAAGTTGACAATAATTGTACTCGATAAGAATGAGTTATTCTTGTGAAAACAAAATCGGAAAAGATTATTTTCATGTCATAGTTGAACCAGATATTTTCAACAATTAATTTTCCCTCACCACAAATGAAGCCATATTTAAATATCATGTGAGCCAATGTGGATGTTCATCACGAATCGACAGATATATATATATATATATATATATATATATATATATATATATATATATATATATATTTATTAGAAAATACTTCTCCGAAGGTCTGAAGAAATTTTCAGTACTAAATGTTCAAGGGAACGTCAATACGATAGTTTATATGTGATGTCGACGTGGAAAATGTTACACTGCGAGTGGATCTTTCTCGAATAATTTTATTTGACCGGTTAATCTTCACTGAAATAAGAACATTCCCGAATTTTCCCAGTATACTAATTCAATCTGCCTTCTTTTCAGCCAAACTTGAATGCGGCCAAGTGCAGGTGCAGCCCATACCTCTTCTCACAAATGCTCAAGGTACCGAACGAGGACAATGGCCATGGCATGTGGCCATGTACTCTAGCAAGGAGAACGGCCTCAAGTACATCTGTGGTGCTTCTCTGATTGCACCGAAAATTGTGGTAACCGCTGCACATTGTGTCACCGAGCGTCCCCTAGGTAGAGCTGTGAATCCCGACTCTCTGGTTCTTTACTTCGGGAAATACCATTTACTGCAGTGGAGTGAGCTTGGTACTCAGACTAAACAGGTACGTAAACTTGGAATAAAGTAGATGAAGCTGTTCTCATTACACCACACATTATTTCTCAGATTTTTATGATACTATGAATTCAGATGCCCCTAAAAGGTGATGTGAAAAATCTGGTATTTCATTCCAATTTTTCCAGGAAACACTAGCTTCTAACCATACATTTTCATCGATTACTCATTTTGATGAAAAAATCATCAAATTTTGATGAAGCAAAAATGTATTTTTTATATTCTCCGATGCTTTCTACGCGTAATAATTTGTCGAACTCGACTGTTTGTCCACTGTCTGTTCGATAATGTGGATGACTTCTAATCCATTTCCAAACTTGGGGTTTGACAAGTGTTCATTATTTGAAGAAAGATTGTACGTGTTGAAGGTACACTGCTTAAGGAGTGTCTGAAGGTACTTTCATAATCATGGGTGTACCACAGGACTGTGAACTCCCTCCACTTTTATATGTGTAATTCACCAGATAATACACCTACTGTTTTATTCACGCATGAAATGAATCAGGATGAATCAGTCATGAATGAATATGGAAGAACAGCTATTCATCAATCAAGATCATGAAGTAAACAAAATGATCTTATTCTCTATTAATATTATGTACTTTTAATAAAATAGGCACTCAAGAGTGTTTGAGAGATTCGAGTCTACTGGTTCATCCAGAAAGCTTTTTTATTGTTGCTTAACGACCCCACCAACAGCTAGATTAAACGGGGGTTAGGCAATGTCATAACACTCGGGACACTCAGTGTTCTAAACCATCAGAAACCAAATTACCGGTATCGCTATAGACAAGTAAAAGTAATCACTATCATAAATTTTTTCGCGATTAATCAACAGATAAAAAGAATCAGGGTCAACCCCGGCTACAATGCAACATCCTACGCCGGTGACTTTGCGATATTAATTCTTCAATCGGCCGTGAGCTATACGCAATTCGTGAGGCCCATCTGCTTGTGGAGCCCGGACCGGACATCTGTTGATACAATTGTGGAACAGCTGGGATATGTGAGTAAATAGCTATACAAGTATACTTTTTCAATGGTGCTGGACGATCCTAGCAACCGCCAACAGACAAGTTATAGTGTGGGGGTACGAATTAGCGAGGATATTGAAAGGAACGATCAAGTTATTATTATTATTATCAATTATTATTATTATTATTATTATTATTAACTCTTGCAGTTGCACACAAATGCGCGGTGTCAAGTTCCCTATCGATCCTATCCTATCGCCTCCCTAACCTTCTGACGGAATAGCTTCAACCCTATTTCATCCTCCTCAAGTATACTTCTACTAAGCCCATTCCAATCCCTACCTGTCCTATTCAAGAAAGAGAACTTACCGACATCTAATCTAGCCCCCTTTATAACTACTGCTCTATCATGACTTCGCCTACCCCCATACCCTGACTCATTCCTTTCAATCAACCTATTCAACTCTCCCCAGTCCCCTTCTCCTTCCATTACCCTGAAGAAATTACAGATCCGATCCTCCCTTCTCCGTATTTCCAATTCCCGCCATGATGAATGGTGACAGAACGTTCACAAAAAAGCATCACCTATGTGAAGATTCAACTAATGCCCGGATTGATTTCATTATCTGAAACGATGCTTCGCCTTAGAACCCTAATATTCATTCATTCATTCACTCAGCTGACCAAGCTACGGTGACTGTTACTTGTTATCATTCAATTCATGTATTTTTCTTTGCCATAACAATGATTGTGGTAGTCTATTGTTGCTACTTGTTGATTGTTATCAAGTAGAAAAGTCGATCTGGGAGCGAAAATCACACATTTGTTCTCCATGTTCTTGTTTTATTGCTTTCGATTATTTCCTTCTTTTCTTACCAGAACTAATGCATCACCGCAATCACATTTTTTTTGTTCACAGGTTGTCGGATGGGGATTCGATGAAACCGGAGTGCCAACCAACGAGTTGATGATGGCAAAATTACCTGTCGTCTCACACATAAAATGTATACGAAGTGATCCATCATTCTTCTCATTATTCACGAGCGAGAAAACCTACTGCGCAGGATTGAAAAATGGTGAGTCTACAATGTTTCCTCGGAGGCTATAGCAAGCCTGGGCCCTTATTCTATAACTACAAACGAAATGAAAGCTTAACGAAAGTGTCAGAGCCCGTATGATACCATGTTGAAGTATACGGAATCATTGGAACAAAACGAAGATGGGCTGCTTTCAATTCGTTTCAGAGTAATAGATTCGGCCTTGGATTCGGAATCGAATGTGGTGACGTTATTCTGTCTCTATTTTCAAAAAGGACTATGAATAATTAGATTTAACTATATACGAATATATTTATATATTATATATATTATAAATAAATAAATATATATATATATATATATATATATATATATATATATATATATATATATATATATATATATATATATATATATATATATATATATATATATATATAAATATAAAATATATTTCCTGTACACACTTCCAAACTATTGCTCCAAACTCTCTGCTATTTCTGCAACTAGTGTGAGTATCCAGCCTTACTCGCTACTCGAGCGCTAGTAACATGTTGATCGCAATGTCATTTATTGATCAAGAGTGCTCCCATCAGCGCTAGCGCTTGAGTAGCGGCTGGAAAGTCACACTGATAACAGAGGTAGGCAAGGTTTCGCAGGTTTGTACAGTGAGTTTATTTTTGCTCTGCCATAAGCGTGAACTGTCTTGATAGTATAGCTTTCGGCTTTGGCTGCACCATTTTATCCAATTTACCTGTTCTCTTAGTTATTTCAAAGGTTAATGTTTCACGGCGTTCATGGCATACCAGATGTAAAGCACAGTTGTACTAAAACTGTAACTGTAGCTCAGTTTTTTAGGTTCAATAAAAATGAATTTATTCACCAGTTACTAAAGTAACTTGGAAATTAACGCGTGATGAACTACATCACAGAATAAATCACTAATGTGTGGCAGAGATTCCGATGAGTCATCATGATATCAAGATCCTGAGCGGCTCGATTACGCGCATGCCCAGGTTTCACTTCTCGCTGACGCGCAACGCGCATGACAGCGTTCGTGACGGTCAGATTCACAGAGCGCTACCTCATATCGATTTTATAGACGTATTCACGTCAAAATGGAAAAACTTTTGATAGTCAGTTGATTGAATGAAAGTTCTGAGCTTAGGTTTTTGTCCACAGGAACGAGTGTGTGTCGCGGTGATTCGGGCGGAGGCATGTACTTCCCAATGAAGCAGGCAGACAACTCAGTTGCTTGGTTCCTGCGCGGTGTCGTGTCAATAAGCAAGTCGGTCGATAAAGGTGGTGAAAGAACTTGTGATACGTCAGATTATGCTGTATTTACCGATCTCGCGAAATACCTCGATATTGTAACACCTTACATTCGGTGAACTATTCACTACTACTATTATTACCATTTTTATACTGATTATTAATTATTATCAATTGCAATTAAAGTGTTTTGAATTTTTTTTACAAGTTGTGTTTTTTACTGATACTCAAAGTATATTGCGTACCACTATCCTCAATCACCACATTTTTACCTGGAGCATTTATTTATCTCTATCACATTATGAATAATTTTCATCAGATGAAAATAATGCTTGCCAAAAATGTAGATTTTACGTAGAAAGTTATCACATAGGCCTAAATTAAAATAATGAAAGATATAATGACGTGAGATTTATAGAATGAATACCGGTGAAGAAGTATTTTGGTTGGACAAGATTTATTCAACAACTCATAAGTCTAACCAAAATCTGTCGAGCAAAATATTTTTGAATAATAACATCATCTTCCTCTATTTTTCCTATGGGATGACTTTTTCCTTCCCTTTTTCGTCTGGGTTCGATTTGGCTGCGTGGATTCTCGAGTCTAAAAACAGTTATGGTCATATGTTATCACCAAAAGAAAGAAAGGGCTCGAAGAATGGAATACTTTGGGTTCTGTGCGCAAAAGAACAGGCCCATTATATATTTTTCAGACGGTCAAATAGGCAGAGAGAGAGATCTCTTATTTTCAAGAAATCAAGTCCGAGGTTTTACGACCCAATAGTTAGTGGAAGTGATAGTTCGCGGATCACCATCACCCTTGGTTACTCATGCTATATTTGCGTGGCTCAACTAACAGTTATAGCTATTTACTGAGAGCCGATCTCACGACTCATATACGAATGTTGATTCTCTAACTGTAGTTAAGGTACGAAAATAACATGCGTTACCAACGTTGATGAAAAGTTGACCCGCCAAAATCAGTTGGTGACTCCAGATCTAACCAACATTCGTGAAACTGTACTTTGGTTAATATTTTTTCAATATTTTCAAATTTTCATATTTTCAAGATCGAACTCCACATTTCAACCCCTCACTCATCCCACCAGATTACTCACGCAGCAGCGTTTTCCTCAAGTTAACTCACCTCTCGCACAATACACTTGAGTTCTTCGGTCACAAACTTCAGGGTGTCCACGCTACCTTCACCACGCTGAATCCGCTGGAGAAAGAGCGAGATAGAGAGAGGGATAATTAATTTGATAATAAACATTCGTGGAGTAACTCAATGACCCGTAACTGACTACATCGAAACAATTCAAATACTAGGACTTATTAGTTTTATTGTTCTATTATCAATCTATCTATTGAAAGATACTATACAATAATATTTTTTTTTTTTTTTAATGACATCGAAACTTGATACAGAATCATTGTTCCCCAATCAAGGCTATGGATGAAAGATGGGATCGTTTGGACGGAGCACCACAAGGGCGATCTTACCACCCCATTATGATTACTTAAAACTAATGATCTTCAACACCAGGACTGAGCTGTATGTGACCATAATTTTTCGCCGTATATAATATACTATATAAATATACTATCAATCTTGATCAATGTTGCTATTTTTCAAAAATAATCTTGATATATTGGATTGACAAATGTTCTTGTTCACTTCCATTTCTATTTTGATCTGTGTGAACTAACTCATCATTCTTATTGCTATCCGTCTTCACCCCATTTATTTGATCAATCAAAGACTGAATCACAATTATAAACCCTTCTGGTTTTGTCTCCGTAACAATCTACATAAAACGCGAGAAAAAATAATTGAATATAATTGAATACTCACAGTATATGAATATTAATAAAATTGAAATGACTGTAGTGAACTACAAAAAATATATATATATATTTTTTTTTAATAACATCGAAACTTGATACAAAATCATTGTTCCCCAATTAAGGCTATGGATGAAAGATAGGATCGTTTGGACGGGGCACCACAAGGGCGATCTTAACACCCCAAAAATAGTGATATTGAATATATATGGAAACAATAAACAAAATACAGGTGAACGTTGATAATAGCTATTGGTGGGCCTATATTGGTTAAAGTTGTAAGTTGGTTTCTAGATATTTGAATGAGATCCAAAGTCAGATCTCATAGTAGGCCTACTTTAAGGAATTATATATAAAAAAAAAAAAAAAAAAATCACTGGAGAATCAGATTAAAATTCATCTTTTATCATTTGCTGTTTTATGATAAAAAATATTGGAAAACGTTCTCATTAAATTGACAAGAATTTAAACATCATGAAGTTTTAATCGGCGTCCGTATATTCTGTATCAGAACTGTCGTGACTCACGTGAAGTAATGCGTTGAGAGTCGTCACAACGTCCTTCTTGTTTGGCTGTCGTCCCGGACCAACTTTTGAACCATCGGACTCCGGGAACTAAAAACAATGGAAATCAAAATGTCAAAATATAACCATCCTCAAAGGATAGTTCATATTTCATTCATTTCCTCATTCATTATGTTTTTTCCACACTATAAATATATTCATATATATATATATATATATATATTTTTTTTTTTTTTAATAACATCGAAACTTGATACAAAATCATTGTTCCCCAATTAAGGCTATGGATGAAAGATAGGATCGTTTGGACGGGGCACCACAAGGGTGATCTTACCACCCCATTTTGATTATTTAAAAATAATGATCTTCAACACCAGGACTGCGCTGTCTGTTGCCATAATTTTTCGTCGTAGATAAAAGTCTTTCAGTATATAAACACACGAATGTTGATATCTTCCACTTTGAACTAAGTCTCTTGGGCAATGATCACTTCTTCCCATCAACAGCAGATGTAAAGTTCATCATTATATAAAATGCACAAATTAAATTAGTGATAGGCCTATAATGTTATAATTAGGCCTATCGCTCTACTAATTAATGGTCGTGGTCAATTAGTACTTCATCCAAGCATTAGCTACATTTATATACAGCTATATTATCAGAATAGAGCGAAATCCTCGTGACAACATGTGCTTCACTACCCTCTCAATAATATAAATTATAATGCAATAATCAATAATAGAAAATGAAATCAAAATTAAAATAACCAAATATAAGATATAAAATGAAATTCCCAGTCTAAAATATGTGAAGTTTCAATTGGGGCCTATCCAATCGAGTGATAATTGTCTCAGTTGTTCACAAATAAGTATAAAAAATATCAGCTCTCAAATCAACAGGTGAATGAATATATAAAGGGAGACACAAAAAGTTTTTTTTTGATATTGGGTGATCCTGACCACTAAATGCAAGTCATATTCAATTTAAATGGGATTTTTTTTTAGTTCGTATCAAACTACGGTAGCAATATCGTCTACTATTAGTTCCACCAAAAACCGCGTGGAATGCCGGTTGAAGAGGCCAGTCACGTGGTCCAGTTGACGTTTGACAGCCAATTAGCTGACGTCTTGCCACCAACATGGACGTGCATTTGGTGCGCGCATGCGTAGAGCGTGGCCCGCGTGGCTTTTTCTTTACCTAGCGTTCTGCACGGATTTTTGTGGAACCAGCAGCACTGTTGGAACGTACGAAATAGCTTCAATACAAGTCATATATTCTAGACAGTGGTGCCAACTTTTCCAAAAATGTGTCTGAATAAATGATCGCAATTTAGGTCTGATACGGGCTTTAGCATAGCAAATTATAGATCATTTTCAATAACAGAACTATACTATTGCGATACAGACCCAAAGTTTCCTGTAATTTCTTGCCTCCACGCTATTGTTGTACTCATCGGTTACATCACACGTGTCTTTGAGTCTTTTTTTCTGAAAATAGAATGTTATAAGACATGTTTTAATTTCATCTTCAAAATTCACGTGTACAATTTTCGATAAAACTTGCTTATTCTTCAGAACCATCACCCACCATGCATGTGTGTGATTACCATACTGATCAGATGAGCGCAGACGCTACGCTCATCTGATTAGGTCGATGACTGCTAATTCAATAATCGAAATGGCTCACCAAATTATTTATTTCTTCCGCTACTTTATCCATTTTAGCGTCGAACTTTTCTCTCTGTTCTATTGACTCTCTCAACGTTATTTCTTTATAAGTCTGGAAATGAAAGAGATAAACTTCAGTGATGGATTCTGTGTAATACCAACATACAATATACATTTCGCATATGGAAATCAGGTACCCCCGTATAACCTAGCTGTTGATGGGGTCGTGAAGAAAAGAAAGAAAAGGAAACTAGGTCTATGCGTTAATTTCAAGATGAGAGCGATGAATGTTACGAAATACGATAGAAATCAATACACCTTGGTGACAACCTAGACGCTTCTTTTAATAAAACCAGTCAAACATGTCCTTGGTTGTTGTCCTTGTACAATATATTGAAATTGTGTTCCTTCACCCAAAACATTTCAATTTTTTTCGCCTTGTTATTGAATTGAATTTTTGTTTCAATTCTATTTTACATCGTTTTTTTTATCCTTATTACTTATTCAAGTTAACAATGGTAATCACAAAATTCAATGAATGAATGAATGTTGGGTTTAGAGGCGCGTCGACATCGAGGTCATTTTGCGCCTGCACAAAATTCAAGTTGATGATGAAATAGACTGTTGTTTTTTTTCGGAAAAATGGCATAAAATAAAATCGAATTGGGCCAAAGGGATGTATAATTTTTCTGTCGCTCAAACAATTATATACTTTTACTAAAACAACAATATTAGAGTCTGTTACACACTGCCGTACGCTGGAATGAGATGATTTGTTCCACAAAAGAGAGAACTTACCATAAGTGTGTGTTGGAGCGCTCTGTTCTCGTTCTGTGTATCACGCATTTGAGATATCTGAAACAATTTATTTTTTCACGTCATTGATTTTTCACTTCAAATACATAGTATATACTATTTAATACACCTCCACTTGTACTATAACAGGTTCTGTTCACTCTGACTTATTCGCTCATTTTACGAATTATTCCAGTCTTATCCAACTTCTTCAGATGTTGGACACAAAGGTCGCCGGTTCGAATCTCGCGGTGGTCAAACTTTTTTGTTTTCGTGAAAAGATATTTTTCATAAGGTTCTTATAACCTGCTTCATTTTCTGAAACACTCAATATAAAGCAATATCGCCGTGAGAGTTACTATTTCAGGGAAACGGTTACGCCACAGACAAGCCATATAATTAGGGTTATATGGGTCAAGTTTTAGTTTTCAATGTTTACATATGGGATTCGGCATAGGTTTAGTTAAAGGAGGTTCACACTGCATTTTTTTCGAAGAAAAAGTAATATTTCACTTCGAGGTGCAAGGTTCATTTTAAAACGTGTTGCTACTTGCAGCTCCATTTGTTAATAATCGTCTTCCGAGTTTTACTAAATTGATGGTTTTCCTTATCTGAATTTGGATATCGGAAATTCTAGAATTATTATCCAATGATCGATGTCTGAAAGAAAATAATATATAAGAAAAATTGAATTCATTGGATAACTATTTGAGTGAAATTTGATTAATTTTCTTTTTCTATCTAAATGCAGCTTAACGACCGCGCCAACAGCTGGGTCATACGGGGGTACGAATCGGCGGGTGATAATGAAATGGTGAAGTGGTGATAAGTGAAAAGACATTTACACCTAACCTCACGCCCAACCTGACTTTGGTTCCTAACGCAGTGCGATAGTCAACTGAGCCACGGGGGCGGCTAAACTTGTATAGTAATTAGTGCCGAGAGTGAGAATGTATTTGATTACCAATGTTTTCAAGAGCGATTCCAGTCTTGAGCATCGTGCGGCGTACTTGACAACCATTTCCACCTGGGCAAGGTACTTGTTCAGCATGTCCACCTCTTGGTCGTCAAGGCCAACACTCTGCTCCAATCAGAAGAGAGGCAAGGTATAAGTGTCAATCAAGATGCATTTGTATTTATGAATGAATGAATGAATGAATTGTGTGCTTCAACGACGAGGTTATTCGCGCAGAATTTATATTTATATTGGGTTCTAACGACGCACTGTATTGACGACTACGATGTTGTCGTCGGTGAATGATATGAGATGGTGAGATGATGAAATGAAAGGTTATTTTATCAGGTGTTTTTGGATAGTGGGAAGGCATCGGTCGTGGCCTGTTGTTAAGGAACCATCCCAGTATTAACCTGAACGAAAGAGGGAAACCACGAAAAAACACTGCCAGGATGGTCGACCATGACGGGAATCGAACCCCGGTCTCCTGAATGACGATTCAGTGTATTAACCCTTCGGCCACTCGTCTCAGTTTAGGGGTGGCTAAATAAGGTGTAAGCACGATGCTTATACAAATTGCAAAATTCATCTTCAATTTTCATTTCACGTTCATGAATCAGTCATTGAATGCAAATTGTATCAACTCAGAGAAAATTTTATGCTAAGTAATGTGGACATTTTATTTTTGTTAATTCGATCAGCTTTTAAGATAATACGTCAATGGTTAACAAGAATGTGATGAGACTCATCCACGAATTATCTTAAAACTGACTGAGTTAACAGAAATATGTCATATCAATTGAATAGCATACAATTACCTTGGGGTTGGTACACTTCTTTATTCAATCACGCTTGTTCGTGGGCATGGACAAATAATTAAGAGGCCGCAGGCGCTCTACACGGGCTCGTTGTTCGCCAGCTTCAGGTTCGAGTTTAACATGCATCGTGTGCTAGGCGCCACTCGTAGACTAGCCCGCCGAACTCATATTCACATAAACGCCGTTAATTCTCCAGCTCAGACTTTTGATACATTTCACATTTTGTATTTTTTTTTCGGTATTCAAAAATATGTATCTAGATTTTTGCCAACACGAAATTTTCTCATTTTCCATTTGGAGAATTAGAAAAATTACAAATATTTTGTTCAAAATACTGTAAATACGGTAACCTCCGTTTTTCAATTACTAACAGAATGCAAACACAATCATATTAACATCTCAAGAATTACGGCCGTGAGAGTTTGCGGCGTGAAATACGAGCGCCAGAAACCTCTTAACCCTTCGAGTTGAGAATGACAAATCTACTCAAGAACTAATACAACAGATATTGTGTTTTGAAGGGTTGTAGGCCTATCGTGAATCGTACCTGATCATTTTCTCTGGTATTTTCTTTTCGAGATTCTCGAGTCATTTTTCCATCCTGAAAATGAAAAATAAATTATATATTTCAAATTTCAAAAGATTCTCTTCCTTTCATTTCATTCTGTTAGTTGTACAGAATTTCATTCAATTATTTTATTCAGTTGGATTTGTAATCCAGTTGAATCATACCTTATTCCAGTAACTTTCCAATTGCTTTAATCTGCACTTATATTATTATTAATCAAGTTATTATCATTATCATTCATTACCTCATGTAATTTGTATTCACTGCGTGAAAAACCGCATCATATTTATATATCACGGTAGTTGTTTGCATCTTTTTTTTTTTTGTTATTTCTATTATTCAGAGTATTTATTTTGTAGTTATCCCCCTCTTGAATACTTTCATATTTGTCAATTAATTTTCCTCCTTTCCCACACACAGGCTCCGGCTTTCGTGGGTTCTGCTTTGATCAATGTATCATTATCATTATTATTATTATTATTATATTATATTTATAATCATTTTTTTGTAACTAATTGAATTGTATGTCTGTGAAAAATTATTTGTATCAAGCATTAACATTGAATAAAATAAAAAATAAAAATTACAGTGTGTCATTGAACCAAATATTGATTGATAAAACTTGTATTAATATCAGTAATCAGTATTGTAACCGTGCACAAAATTGAGAGGCAGCAAGGCACGAGTGAGGGAAAATAGGGTAAAGATCACAGCCTTCTTCATACAGATCATTCTTCTCTGATACTGTCCTTTCACTCGGGGTTTGCTTCCCATGTTAACCGATGTCCAATTATTTTAGTTCATAAAATCGCCGATGGTGCCGTTGTTTCCAGACCATGACGTCACTTTCCAAAGATGTTCACGCATATCACTCTGTATGACATGTCATGTCTGCGAAGATACGAACAGCTTTGGGAATTTTCGTACGAGAATTTAAATTACGCACGCATTCTATTAGGCCGTGACTTCGAGTTCACCAACTTTGCTTATGACAATAATATGAAAGATTTTATTCAATAATATAATGGAACCGGAATATCACCGGGACAAGTTCTTGAATGATGTTCATTGCTTGGCTTAACATAAATATCGTTCAAGTCTGAACCTGGGTAAGTCTATAGCTATGACTATCAATAACGTAACGGGATAAGCAACACGGCATAAGTCCTATCCTTTTATCCTTTTAACATTAGGCCGTTTTCACCATGATGGAATCAGCGCGCTTTCGTGTACATTTGTGAGATTCGCAATTTCAAATCAAATTGTACGTATTGGGCTCGTATTTCAATATATAGTACATAGTTGTACAATTGCATTGATTTTGATCTTTCTCTAAGATGATGAGTAATTATCCAGTTATCAAATGGTAAATATAGCAGTAGGGCTCTTGACTAGGGGACTAAATGCTTTTACAGACGTATTTTAAATTTAGATTGGCTAATTCAAATGAAATTTATCCCAATATTGTTTAATGCAGTTGGAAAGAGCTGGATTCACAGATTGCATTACATCTATTACTTGTATAGATCAACATACAACAATACCAGCAAATCATCATAACATTTGTGAGGCGGCATCCCTTTGATGTACGCATGGTGTGAAAGGAAACCGCCATGTTGCTTATCCCGTTACGTTATTGATAGTCATAGTCTATAGGCCCCAATCAAAATGAAGATATAACATAACCTCAATAACGTAGCAGAAAATTGAAAAATTGTGACTGAATGACATTGTTCGAAGTTGAAACTTTAGATACCAGGGTGCAGTACATACCAGACCATGGCGTCATTATTGCCTGCGCGAACAAATATGCACGAACCCGCCAAAATAGCCCTAGTGAAAGGGCAGTATAAGAAATGAATGATTTGAATAAAGAAGGCTGTGGTAAAGATACAGTATCTCGGGAGTTTGGCACAACTTCTGAAAGATTGTATATGAAGAACAATGAATTATTATTATATTGGGTTTTAACGACGCACCGTAATGATGACAGATCTATTGGCGTCGGATGAATGATTAATGAGATGATGGGATGATGAGATGCAGGTTTTTATGGGTAGTGGGAAGGATAGTGGGAAGGAAGCGGTCGTGGCCTATATTGTGGGAACCATCCCGGCATTAGCCTAGACTACATTGGGAAACCACGAAAAACCTCTGTAAAGATGGACGGCGGCGGGGATCGAACCGGGTCCGATATGTCCCTTCACCTCCCGGATCACACGAAGCAAGTGCGCTAACCACTCAGCTACTGTGCCGGTAAGAACAATGAAATTTTGTGAAATAACTGAAGAGATTTTTGCGTAACTTTTCCATTTGATTTCGAAAAATCAGGAAAATGATCACAATCGCAGTGCAAAGTTGTCAAAAGTTGGTTCTAGGTGACGTCATAGGCGTCAGTGAATAAACGTTTGCATTTTTTATGATGATATGACAGCATCCCTCAATAGAGGTCGATTTATGAATAATTGGTTCATATTCTGGGAAAACGCCATAGGTGAACCACGTGAACAGATGGATGTGCAGGAAAAAATGAAAATGAATTACATGGAAACGTGACAAAAACAAGTATCAGTTTTTCCTTCAAAATGGCCACCATCTATTTTTACAATTTCCAAACCATGTGCACTATTGATGTGAGTAAATCTTGAGAATGTTTCACTTGAAAAAAAAACGACATGTCATTCTAACGGGTATTTTCAAAATTTCAAAATATTTTAGTCAAAAAATGAGTGCTGTAAATTTTCAAAAAATTATACAGATTCAGTTATGTTGTATGACATGTCATATTGAAAATAGTTCATGGTAATCAGACTGACCATGTAAACTACGCAGAACGCACAAAAATATACATACAAACTATTGTTTTGAATTGGGTTTAACGACGCACTATACTGATGACCAAGATCTTTGGCGTCGATGAATGGTGAATTAGATAATGGGATGCAATCTCATTTCAATATGTGTTTTTGGAAATAGTGGGAAGGAGTAAGGCGTGGTCTGTTTCTAAGGAACTATCCCTGTATCTGTATTGATCTGAGCGACAGAGAGAAACCACGTGAAAGCCACTCAAGCACCCAGCTCCATAAGAGTGGCATGGAGGTCTTCGCTACCGCTCATGCAAGCACTTTGGTACTACTCACTGTGCGTTTAGGCATCTGTGCCTGCTTGAAGAACATCAACGGTATATCATCCCATTTCCAGTCGATAACGGGAACATACGTATTCATAGTCACGGCTGAACTCTTGTCTGAAATTAAGGATCATCACAATAATATCGTTTTTTAACTAGTCAAACGCGAAATATGCGTTGAAAGATGAGCGAGATATCCTAATAAGGTATAAAAGTCGTTGAAGTAGTTCTACCCTTGCTACTTTATCGACTATGGTATTCTACACACCTTGATATCTGAATAAGCTATAAAAGTCGTTAAAGTAGTTCTACTCTTGCCACTTCATTGACTCTGGTATTCTACACACCTTGATGCATATAAAAAATACTTCATTGTTGGTCAACTCTTGAATCTAGAAAGCAGTGAATCTCTACAACTTAATTCTGTTACAATTTTTATGATATATTTGATGAATATTATCAGTTATTTTTTTTTTCCTTCAAAACGGCTGATTGGAATTGCATACAAAATCGTGATAATGTGTAAAATTTATGTATACACATTTAGAGAGAATTTCATCCCATTTGGAGAGATTTTATTTTTCAACATTTTCCCCCCAGCCAAATCTTATGAGGTTTTTAGAAACTTTGAGATGATTTTTCTCGAAATCGGTCCGACCGATTCATTCCAAATACTATATACAGTTCCAAGTTGGATTAGTTTGCGTGTGCAAAAAAGTTTCATGTTGATCAGTTAATCTCTGCGACCTGTGGAGTGCTTACAAAAAAAATAATAATAACACACAGACAAAGCCCTATGATAGTGGGATGGAGACTTCGCTACGCTCATCTAATTACCCAAATTGAAAAAATTGTAGACGCTTCAATTATGAGGAAAATTCAAAGCTTCCACTACCTATTATAACTACAACTATAATCCACAAGAAACCTGCATTTTGTACTGGTCAACTGAACCGGACTGCAGGAGATAACACAGGTTACAGGTCATGCTATGTTCAGTGACAAATCCATATTCATTGTTTGCAAACCAAAAATGTGACGTTAACAATTTTCTCACAGATTTTTCAAAGTGTTTAAAATAGGTCTCTTATCGAAATCCCATTTATTGAAAGACCCAGATAGTAATGTGTTAACCATCACTATACTTACACATTACATATTAAAATATTAGTTAATTACATATTAGTTAATTACATTTCAGTAACTGAAACTATGATTAACTATATCGTTGATATGAGTTCAAAACTTGGATATGTTCAATGAGATATGGATATGAATATATATATATATATATATATATATATATATATATATATATATATATATATATATATATATATATATATATATATATATATATATATATATATATATATATATATATATATATATATATATATATATATATATATATATATATATATATATATATATATATATATATATATATATATATATATATATATATATATATATATATATATATATATATATATATATATATATATATATATATATATATATATATATATATATATATATATATATATATATATATATATATATATATATATATATATATATATATATATATATATATATATATATATATATATATATATATATATATATATATATATATATATATATATATATATATATATATATATATATATATATCCATATGTAATCAGAACCAGATGTACGAACTGTCTATGAGATAGTTTTCCAGAGATACGAGATTTCGCACATTTGGTCTGTCGAATGAAACGACGTATCGGAGACTTGTTTTTACGAAGATTTGTGATTTTCAAGATTAGTTTATTTGGAGATTTGATGTGCTGTCGTAACACTACCATGTAGATATTCGCTACACTTTCAAATAAGATTCGAAACGTTTTTAAATTCTTCTTTATCCGAAATAATCAGCTAACCACGATTAAATCAAACCATCAACTCGATAATTGGATGAGCGAAGCGAAGACTCAATTTCGCCATACCAGAAAAAAAGTGACTTTTTTTTCTTTTTTTGTTCGCGCTCCACAGGTCAAACGAAAATTCAAAATTAGTTGAAACTTGGCATACACAAGTGTCATTATCTAATTCGATACTGTACAGTCTTGAGGCGCAATCGATGAACCACTTCTGAGAAAACTCATTGTAAAGTTTTCAAAAATCCCATTAGAATAAGCCAGAGAAAAATTTTCGGGAATAATTTTCATCCGAGACATTTCAAATTCTCAGGGAATTTTAATCCGATAATTATACACTTTATTCCGAACTTCTACTCAAATCGGATCAGCCGTTTTGATGTAAAAAAAGATATAATGTAATTTTTTCAAATCACTCAAAGCTATTAAGATACCAATTAAATCCAAGCCACAGGTGTCACCTCTTAAATGTAAACGATTAAAACAAAGCATCCTTTATTATCATAGTAATTAATAATGGAAAATAAGATGGCAGTGATGTAATGGTTTGGATCTCAAGGTGTGTATATATATATATATAATAACCAATCCAAAGATGAGGTGATATGTTCCAGCTCATCCATCAACGCGGCAACACATAACGCGTTTGCCTAGTATAATGAGAACGTCAACTTACCGTCAGCCGAGTAGTCTCCACATCTCGTTGTATCCGCTGCTTCTTCAGCTTCCGGCTCTTGCGGTTGCCGCAGTTTGGTTTTCGTCAGTTGATCCTTCTTATAAGACGTCGTCAGTGCTGCCTTCTTATTGGTTTTCGTCAGTGGTTCTTTTCGATTGTGATTGACGCTCGCGTCACCAGAGTCTAATCAAACGAATTTATCATGACACTTCTATACTATAGTATTCACGAGATACGAAAGTTATCTGCCTTTTTTAAATTGGGTTTTAACGACGCACCATAATGATAACTGAGATCTATTGGCGTCGAATGAATGATTGATGAGATGACGGGATGGTGGAATGTAGGTTTCTTAGGTACTGGGAAAGATAGTGGGAAGGAAGCGGTTGTAGTCTATATTGTAAGAACCATATAGCCTGGACTACAGAGGGAAACCACGAAAAACCCCTGTAAAGATGGAAGGTGGCGGAGATCGAACCAAGTCCAATATACCTCTTCACCTCCCGGATCACATGGAACGAGTGCGTTAATCACTGCGCTGCTTGTGCCGGTATCTACAGTTGTATCCACGAAATACAAGAATAAAAAAAAATAAAAAGAAAGAAAGAAAGAAGAAAAAAAGTTGTATACCAACAAATTGATCATGAGTAACTCTTGTAAATACATGATCTCAATGAAGCTCCATGTATTCGTTATAGCCTATATGAATTGATGAATATACATACATATATATATATATATATATATATATATATATATATATATATATATATATATATATATATATATATATATACATAATTGGAAAAGTTGGAATATACTTCAAATAATTGATTGAATAGTCTTTTTGATGAATTCGAATCAATTTGAATAGTTCAATGATTGATTGAATGCCGTGGAGGCAGGTATTTCTCACCCATGTTTGATTTCTCAGGCGTACAAAGCAGGCGTTTCATGTTTGACGTACAAAATATATCCTCCAGTCGGAGATGACGACATTTTCAATACATCAATCCTCATTCACGTAGTGTAACAAAAATCGACATCGCGAATGAAAAACGACGATAAATACTTTAATAAAAATATAACTCCTTTCAAAAAATGCCGGAACGAGTGTTTCAATCAGTCAAACCTGTGAACGTGACTGAAAACAATTTGAGAAACATAATAAAGGGCTGAAATGATCATGGATGGAGTCTCGTATTCAATCTGAGCCTTCTAGACGTGTCGACAAAGATCTTAGTATCTAAAAGTTCGTTTCTAACTAGCGCAGTTGGATACTAAGGTATTTGGTGTCAACTTTTAAGATATATATATATATATATATATATATATATATATATATATATATATATATATATATATATATATATATATGTATATATATATATATATATATATATATATATATATATATATATATATATATATATATATATATATATATATATATATATATATATATATAATATATATATTCATATATATATATATATATATATATATATATATATATATATATATATATATATATACATTCATATGTATTGTATATATTCATATATATATATATATATATATATATATATATATATATATATATATATATATATTTTTTTTTTTTTGTGAACTCTGTGCTCGTTGTTATAAGTGTAGAGTGTAACTGTGTACAAATTGATGTTTCAAAGTGTTTTTACGGCTTTTTTTCGATAACTATACTGAGTGTGGCATGAAGGTGAAGGATGAAGGATGAAGGATGAAGGTTGATGAAGGAGCGGCGCACGCAATTCATGCTAAAAGTCTGTGAGTACTGAGTAGTGAAACATAGCATTTGTACAACTTACAGTTGGGCTCTACAAATATTCCATTTGGATCCTGTAAACATGAAAATAGGAACACTGCCTCCCATTCCTTCCCTCAATGAAAAAAGTGAATATATAATATTGCAAACTTAGATGGGCCCTCCTAACTTTTTTTTTGCCTAAAACCGCCCCTGTTGCCTACCGGCTTGATTGCAGACGTTCGCGAGCCAAGTTGGCAACGGAAAACCAATCATCGTATCAACATACAGTTTTCGGTTAAATGATCACTAGTATTCAATACGTGCTCGTACGAAGAGCTTTAGTCCGTGGTATGTTTTCAACCCTCTGAAAATAATTGTCAAAAATCAACATGTTTCTACCTGTTTTTCATTGTTTTGACGATTTTTTCAGAGTTATACAATAAAGAATTATGATTTTTAATGAACGTAGAGGCACAGATATACTCATTGTTGTTTCATTGCAAAAATAATTAGACTGATTCCACCGTTTACCTACCATGTGTTGGGAACCAAAGGCCTGCATTAACGCTTTTTGTCCTATTTTGACCTTTCCCTGGAGGTTTTACTCACGAGTTGTGAGATGTAAAGTAGCTTCTTTAAGATTATTTGTTTGTTCCCATCAGGTACCAGCGCCTGTACCAGCGCTAGAATTGTGAAGTTATTTCGCACATCATGGAAACAGCTATGCGAATTCGTCACGCAAATTTACGCAGTTATTTTTTTTATGGAAAGCTAGCTTGAAACTGAATATGAACGAGAGTAAGTATTTAATTTCATTTCATTTTAAACTCATTTTATTCTCATCTTACACACTTCACAATTATGTTTTTACTTTTTTTTTAATAAAGATAAGAAGCCCACAGAGAGAAAATTCTCTGTGTGTGGGCTGAAATTTTGAAAATATTAAATGTCATATCCAAGATGACAGTGTTATAGTGATAGAATAAGTGGTGAAAGTTATAACATATCACTAACATTAGATAAGTATATAGTCAATATCAAATTTCTTAAATTTAAAACAATTTTCCAAGACTTGAACAATATAAACATTTCTCATACATTCTTAAAAATGTCATGTCAGATAATATCCCAGACCCAGAGGTTTCAGGTTTTAGATTTTAGAATAAATTTCTTGAACAGAAAATACATTGGCAATACTCAGCATCATGCGAATTCGTCAATAGTATAAAAATTAAAAGCATTTATAATTGAAAGGTTTTTGATCCTATTTTCAAGTATTTTTTTGAGACGATCAGACAAAACTAGCCTATATTTGATTGATGTGTTTTATCCGATTAGTTTTTGTACTACAATTTTGTAATTGAAGTAAATTTTGTGCTGAAATAAAATTATGACTAAGGAGAATTGAGAATGGTGTGTATATACAGATGTGGTTATCTCATGTTCCGACTCATTCTGCTCCATTTCAGATTGCTTGAATTTTTTTCAAGAATATTATTTGAAATATCATTCAATTCTGAAATGAATCAATTCAATTTTTGATCAAATTTTAATATTCATTAATAATATCATACTCATTGTAATCCATACATATATATATATTTTTTTTTAATAACATCGAAACTTGATACAAAATCATTGTTCCCCAATTGAGGCTGAGGATGAAAAGTAGGATCGTTTGGACGGGGCACCACAAGGGCAATCTTACCACCCCATATAATGATCATATAATGATAATAATGAATGAATACATTTAATAAAATTATTAATTCAATGAGAATATAAAGAATGAAAATATATAGGTCTGGTAAAAATAACAAATGCGAATAAATTGACAGCGCAGTCTTGGTGTCAAAGTTCATTGTTATTGATTTAAAATATTCCAGTCATTTATTTATATTGTTGACAAGACCGCCTTGAAGTCTTGCAACAACCAAGAGGTGACACTTCAAAACGGTCTTACTGACTCATCCTTAGTCTTAACTGGGGAACAATGATTTTGTAACAAATTTGATGTTGATGAAAAGTTTATAATATCTACATAGGCTTTCATTCCTGTGAAGAGTTTTTACGCCTACAGTTTTTACATACATAGTAAAAGATTTGTAATAACGTTCCATCGTAAGGTGAAATAGAAATTCATTTTCAACAATGAAATACAACGTTCCATAACTGAACATCAAACAATCTTCCAATCATAACTATTATCGACAACAGATTGCAATCGATTGGCATTAGTTCTCCACATTTATCTGTACCTTGGACATTATATTTCCTGTATAGAACCACACTGGTATAACCATAGAGTGGTTACTCAATACATATTTTCTCAGATACATGTATTCACTAGAGATGAAGGAACGAACCGATCGCAGGTTTGTGTTGTGGGATAGGGGAAACGGTCGATCGGAACCTTCACCAATCGTGGACATTGGTATATAGTATGTTGTTCTACAGTATAATAAGGATGTGATGACTGCGGACAGTGTAATAGCTCCAGTACGTGAACAAGGGTCGACAAGTTAACATCACGTGTGTTCTTCGACATCGTTAATAAGTCCGTTTCATTCGAACAGTAAGTATTCTAATTACTTTTTTATATTGGGTTTTGACGACGCACTATACTGATAACTACGATCTATTGGCGTTGGTGGATGATGAATGAGATGATGGGATGGTGAGATGAAAGGTTATTTTATTAGGTGTTTTTGGATGGTGGGAAGGAGTCGGTCGTGGCCTGTTGTTAAGGAACCATCCCAGTATAAACGTGAACGACAGAGGAAAACCACGAAAAAACCCTGTCAGGATGGTCGACCATGGCAGGAATCGAACCCCGGTCTCCCGAATGACAAATAATTACTTTATATGATTATTGTTTGCTTAACGACTCCACCAACAGCTAGGTTATACGGGGTTACGAATGAGTAGGTGATTATGAAACTATATGAAGTGATGATAAGTGAAAGAACTTTTATGAAAACACGTGCCTTATGCGGGACTCGAACCCACGCCCAACGGTGACTTCAGTTTCTGAAGCGGTGCCTCAGCTGACCGAGCTACCGAGAGTGGCCGTGACTACATTTCAAGTACAGGAAAGATGTATTTGTTATAATCTATTGAATTAACTGGTATGATAATGTTCAAGAATATATAGCATTATATATATATATATATATATATATATATATATATATATATATATATATATATATATATATATATATATATATAAATATATATATATATATATATATATATATATAAATATATATATATATATATATATATATATATATATATATATATATATATATATATATATATATATATATATCCATCGAAATACAAGGCCTGTAAATACCGAATACTTGAATACTATTATATTTCTACAATGAATTGTTGTAAAAGTAAAGATCGCCACTCTATTATAATGACGATCTCAACATTAAAAGTCATAAATATGCATACTAGAAGGTCAAACTTCTCCGCATATTCTGAATACATATATATATATATATATGTGTATATATATATATATATATATATATATATATATATATATATATATATATATATATATATATACATATATATATGTATATATATATATATATATATATATATATATATATATATATATATATATATATATATATATATATATATATATATATATATATGTCTATATCAAATATGAAGACTGCATATAATTTAGGCCTATTTTGTTGCGTAATACCCATATTATCAATCAAACAATTGTTATGTACTGGGAAAACGCCACAAGTGCGTTGTAAGATGAGAGATATGGGCATATTCATATGAAATGTGATAGAACGCTCTACACACACACACACACCTTGATTTTAAAACTATCATGACAACTCTCCTCGGTTTTATCTTCGCTCAATATAATCGTTTTACTATTCAATTGGTTTCACGTGTTGCCCAATATCTCAATTACCTTCAATAGTTGTGTAAAACATCACAACATATACGTATCTCCTTTGTAACAGCTTCATGTGTGTATGTGTGCTTCATGGATTATTGTGAAACGAAGAAATTATGTGGGCCGTTATGTGCACAAAGTTCACGAAAATTTTGATTTATTCGAAGGATATATCTTCTCTAATTTTTCCTCGCTGGGTTATTCTTTTTTTTTTTTTTTAATAACATCGAAACTTGATACAAAATCATTGTTCCCCAATTAAGGCTATGGATGAGAGATAGGATCGTTCGGACGGGGCACCACAAGGGCGATCTTACCACCCCATTTTGATTATTTAAAACTAATGGTCTTCAACACCAGGACTGCGCTGTCTGTGACCATAATTTTTCGCAGTAGATAAAAGTCTTTCAGTATAAACACACGAATGTTGATATCTTCCACTTTGAACTAAGTCTCTTGGGCAATGATTGATTTCTTCTTTCCCTTGACAGCAGATGTAAAATTGATCATTATACAAAAAGCACAAATTAAATTAGTGATAGGCCTATAATGTTATAATTAGGCCTATCGCTCTACTAATTAATGGTCGTGGCCAATTAGTACTTCATCCAAGCATTTGCTTCGAGGACTGAGGGAAACCACGAAAAACCACGTCAGGATGGATAAAAAAAGGTGTTTGTTGGTCTTGAGCTCTTTCTTCCAACTTCTTCTCTTCTTTTCTTCTCTTCTTGTTGTGTTTGATATATATATTTTCTTTTCTTCTTCTTACTTCTTAATTTCTTTATTCTTACGAGGATTTTCAAAATTACGAAATATTTTTTTTCTCCAGAGTGATTAAACCGATTACACCTCAAAACTATACAGTATCGATTTGAATAATGACGTTTGTGCTTCCAAACGAACTGTGGAGTACACACAAAACAAACAGAAGATGGACAAAATATGCATTCGTTTTTTCAAGTAGCCTACTGTAGAGTTGAGATCTCTCTTCGCTCATCTAAATGATTAACGAGGAAAAACAATTATCGGTAATAAATTATGAGTTAATGAAGAAGAATTTCAACATAAATGAGTAAACTTACAGAAAATATTGATGATGGTATAGACTCATAATGACACTGCATTAGTGTAATCTATACTGAAAACCTATACATAGTATACTTTTTAATTATGTTGGGTTTCAACGACGCGTTATACTGATGGCTACGATCTATTGGCGTCGGTGGATGAAGAATGAGATGGTGAGATGATGAGAAGAAAGGTTATTTCATTAGGTGTTTTTTTGGATATTGGGGAGGAGTCGGTCGTGGTATGTTGTTAAGGAACCATCCCAGGATCACAACCTGAACGACAGAGGGAAACCACGAAAAACCCCTGTCAGGATGGTCGACCATGGCGGGAATCGAACCCCGGTCTCCCGAATGAAGGTTCAGTGTGTTACCACTCGGCCACGCGTCTCGGTCATAGTATACTCTTGTACACGTTCTATGTTTCTCAATTTCTTCACACTGAATCTTGGTGAAGATTTTTGGAAGAAATCGAAAAATTGTTACACCAAGCAATTATGAGCCCAACAAAATTCAATGCCCTTGAAAACTTTGAAAAATTATATTAATATATATATATATATATATATATATATAGTTGGTACGCGTATCCGAAAGAGAATATTATTCCATCTAAAATGTTATTTATAGTATATACTTTTTTTATAACATTTCTAAATATATTTTATTACAGTTTTTCATCTTTTATTTTTCGAGTAACATCTAAACTTAATACAAAATCACTGTTTCCCAATTAAGGCTGTTGATGAAAGATGGGATCGTTTGGACGGGGCACCACGAGGGCGATCTTACCACCCCATTTTAATTATTTTTTAACCAATGAACTTCAACACCAGGACTGCGCTGTATATGACCACAATTTTCCGCCGCAGATAAAAGTATTTCCGTTTTCAAAAGTCCGGAACACATTTTAAGTAAAACCCGTTTCTGTGATATATCCGGACATTACCAGCATTGGTATTATATAAGTAAACAAAACACACGAATGTTGATTTCTTCACTTTGAACAAAATCTCTCGGGCAATGTTCATTTCTTTGCAGACGTAAAGTATATACAGTATGTATGTGGTGCGATATTTATAGTGCGTACAGTCATTAGTGTTTATAGCTCAAGGAACGATCTTACAATTATTGATTTATCCACCAAGATCCGGTTTTACCAACTGTCAATTGATTGATTATTGATAAGGTACGGAAATAACGTATACGTAATCAAGGATCGGAAGAAGTTGATTTCATATCATTGCTAAATTTACCAATCATCAGTTGATAAAACGGAGTTTAATTAATGATTCAACACAAAAATTATATTTCTCTGAAATAGGACTTGGTTCTAATTACCTATACAACAAATAGATTAGAATAAATTATTTAGTTATTGACTATATTCAATGATTCACAGTTTCAATGTTTATTTATTACCAACTTGGAATTAATATGACTAGGAAAACGCTATATATGCGTTGTTAGACGAGCGGATAGTAATAGTAGGTTGATTTTTTTTCCAAAATTTTGCCTGGGTTCGCCAATTGGGTGACATTCAAGTTATAAATGGGTAAAAACTGCTTCGAGTGGTACCAATTTAGCACATTTTATATTTTTTCTTCAAAATGGCTGACCCGATCAGGCTGAGAATTTCCAAAAATGTGTATAAAAATGTAGTTCAACTTAACACAATTTCATTTTTTTTTTGAAAATGAGAATATTTTCTTTTTTTCCGCCATGTTATTCTAATAAGTAAATTTTAAATTTCTACAATTCATAAAAATGAAAGTTATCACCCGGTAATGCCACAAAACTATACAGATCTAAGTTAGATGAGAAACCATAATGAGAAAAATGTTTGGAGTTGATAGCTGTAGTCGTTTGACCGGTGGAAAACCGACAAAAAAAAAAAGAAAAAAAAAGAAGAGAAAACATGAAATCGAACACCAATTTTTTTCAGTATGTCAAATTGAATCCTCGCTAAAGCTCGTCTAATTAATTCATATTATCATGATCATAATAATATGATTCATATGATTTGATTGAGAATTAATTTCTCTCATGTATAACTGGACATAAATGATCCCATATATGGGCCTATCATTATTGAATATTCTGGCTCACAATCAGGATTGTCAGAAACACTGGAAAAAAATCAATCTATTATATTATATATAAAATCTAATAATGATCAAATGAAAAATTAATGGAGTAGAAAAAACACATAATAATAATAAATCACACATGAATGATTGATAAAAAAAAATGATTGTGGAAAATAATGAGAGATTAATAAACGGTAGCCTGATATGAAAAAGTATTAGTATGAACAGAGACATGAAAATAATATAAAAATAATTTTAAAAATGGAGAATAATTATGCTATGAATGTGATGAGTACAAATGGTTTCTCAAAATGGCAATAGATCCTTTCAAGGCTAAAATACCTATCAAATTTGATGAAATCACTTTTTAGAATAAATTCATCACAAAATTCTACAAAAAAACGTGATAGTGCCCCTAGCGCCTATCAAAAGACCAATCACGGTGATTAATTCATAATATTATGATCATAATAATATGATTCATATGATTTGATTGAGAATTAATTTCTCTCATGTATAACTGGATAAAAATCAATCTATTGAAATATGAACATTAACAATAATAACATATTTGAAAAATAGTACAATGATAATAATATAAAAATTTGATGATAATAAAATATAAGTCGATTAAATCTGGGAGTTGTCATCAGAATCAAATAAAATTAATAATAATGCTGACTTTGAAAAAAAAATGAGTGAGATAGGATGCCTATATACCCGAAAAATATTGCTTAAATAGATTGTGAATAAGAAAACAAAAGATTAATAATGACATGGGATATATAATTAGATGAGCGTAGCGAAAACTTCCATTCGACTTACCGAAAAAATTTGGGCTTCGTTTTTTCATTTTTTTTTTCACGCGGCATAAGGGTCAGGAAAAAACGAGTTACATCGGAATAGGTTTTCTTTTGTACTGAGTGACATTATTATTCCACTATGTATATTAATAAAACACTACATATATGGATTAAATATATTAATTGTTAATTGCTTTCAATTTCAGCTGAAAATAACGCAATATGTTACATCTTGGATGGACTTTTCTCGTGATGGTATTGTCGATCCACGATGGTACCGCCCAAGAAGACACACCACCTCCGTCCCCATGCCCGTCACTATACGGCTACAGGTGGACTCCTGCTAGCAAGTGGCAAGGAGTCATCACTATCGTACCCCCATTACAGTTCTCTCACGTACACCTGGACGTGAAACTCAGCGCACCCTATTACCGTCCCGAGGCGGGGTTCGGAATGCTCAAGGTCAAGGGGGGTAGGAGAGGGGTAAGTGAAACTCTGGATTAAATAGCCTATATATAAATATATATATATATATACATATATATATATATATATATATATATATATATATATATATATATATATATATATATATATATATATATATATATATATGTGTGTGTGTGTGTGTGTATTTTTTTTTTCAAGATAAATTCAGAGTTTCCGGATTGTTCTTGTGTGTAGAACATTCAAAATCTCATATATAAATATATATATATATATATATATATATATATATATATATATATATATAAATATATATATATATAATATATATATATATATATATATATATATATATATATATATATATATATATATATATATATATATATATATACATATATATATACATATATAGCCTATATAATAATTTTCACAATAAATCTTGGACTAAAGCTATGTGGATAATCAACGCATGCCAATTCCTGATGCAGACTCTCTCTACAGCTAAGAAACATGAGGGTGGACTGTTGGATCTCACAAGATTTGCGTGTTGAATCAAGTTCAAATTGTTTTGTGAATGAAATGATTGTGATCCTCAACAATTTCCTGATTGGGTAGTGAACTCATTCCTACGATTTGTGCGAGATATGATCATATGTCAAAATAATCAAAATTATTCAAATAGTTTTCACGGTATTGTAATGCAGAAATAGTTGTGATAAATTAAAGAACCGATTTGCTATAACCAAAGAGGTTAGCATTTTTTCTCACTTCCTTGGCTTCAATATTTGTTACGTGTGGACCAATGACATATAATAAATATTCACAATCTAATAATTGTCTCTGATATTTGTAGATACAAGAAATATCGATGAAAGCTTTTCGTCGAGAGCGTCAAACGATTCAGTACATCGTCGTTTTCCCGCCATGCAAACAGATACCACGTGTCACATCGGTCGTCATCAACGGCAAGGAGTTCTGTCCGGCGCCGCAAAGTGAGCATATATTAATTTATTTTATTTATTTATTCAATTTTCATTCAAAGATGACGTTACATTCTCAGCATTTTACGAGGAAATAATGATTTATAATGTTACGTATATGGATAGTCTAAAAATACATTCGGTCACATAGTCAGTTAGTCACAAAATATGAAAAATCGAAGATACAGTGAAATATATCAAATAAAATACATTGATACAATACCTCTGAAAACACTTCAAAATACATAGGCTTCTATAAAATCTCATTTCAAAACATTAAAATATGTTGATAAAAGAGTCGATTTGACATTTGTGTCTACATGCGATTAAAAATCCATCCATATTATAAATACATTTTTTAACGATGGATGCTTTTAGAGTTTTTTTTTTTAAGTTTTGACTGGTGATAGATGATGTTACATGGCCAGTGGTTGAAATGGACCATGTTTCAAGGAGACATTATGTCCAGAGTCACAAAAGTGATTATGTATGTACACACCAGCGGGGAAATTTATATAGACCCGCAGGGAAAAATTTGAAATTATATTTCTCTCAATCGTATACACTATGAAGTTTTGAGATTCCGTATAATAGTCACTTAGTTATTTCGCTAATTAGTACTGAGAATCACGGCCATCTGTACAATTATTGTACATGATAAAATACACTATAAGTAACAGAGGACACTATTTTGAGGTTTCATTCAAAACTAGTAGGTTTACTGCAAGATAATAATAGGTTAAGATATTTACGGGTATGCCATTTTGTGAAAATCAATATTATTCAATAATATATTTATATCAATATTATTTTATTCATGGAAAACGGTAAATTTCTCTGTGGGGATAGCTCACAATAATTTTATTTTCGGGTAATGGTATCCTCACCTTCCTCCCAAATACATTCGATGTTAGTAGCTATATTGCATCATATATTATTCGTGGTTTTTCAAATCCAAACTCATAGTAGTTTGTAATACCTGTAAGTAATGCCCGAATAGCAGAATTATTATATCTTGTTCTTTGACAATACACACTTTCGATATGAAAGTATCTATTCGATAGAAAAAAGTGCAGGTGCGCTCTCCGTGGTGAGCATTGGAAGTTGTAATAAGTTCCAAAATGAAGCGCGCGCATATTTTCAACAATGATATTGATTGAAATATTACATTGTTATCTTGTTTTTTGTAACTATTCATTGGCCAAAATGTTGACGCTACAGCGTCTGAGAATACGACCAAAAAACTTGAATTGGCCCAAAGGTCTAGAATTATTGTTAGTGGACTGTATTCGATTTGGGGATTGAGAGATATATTAAGAAACTTAATTGAATTTAAATTTCAATTGCTCCACACGACGCGGTGAATCCACACGATGCGTTGATTAATATCGAGTGGGGGGAGGGTGGGGAGGGAGGAATTGCATTTATAAGTGCATTATGTTGTTACTTATCGTGTCGAATACACGGATTTAAATAGAACTAGGAAAACGCCATATATGCGTTGTTAAACGAGCGGATAGTAATAGTATGTCGACATTTTTGCCAAACTCTTGCGTACATTCGCCAATTGGGTGACATTCAAGTTATAAATGGGTAAAAACTGCTTCGAGTGGTACCAATTCAGCACATTTTATGTTTTTTCTTCAAAATGGCTGATCCGATCAAGCTGAGAATCTCCAGAAATGTGTATCAGAATGTATTTCAACTTTAGGGAAAATTTCATTTTTTTGGAAAACAAAATTTTTTTCCGCCGTGTTATTCTAATGGGTATTTTTGAAATTTCTAAAATTCATAAAAATAAAGGTTGACCGACAAAAAAACATAAGAAAACCTGAAAACGAACACCAATTTTTTTCAGTATGTCAAATTGAATCCTCGCTAAAGCTCGTCTAATCATATAAACATGCAATTTATAATTATCAATCATAGTTAACATCAAGTATTTTTTCCAGCATACCCCGATACATGGTCTACAATTGATTTGAATTACGTCCTGAATACGGGAATAAAAATGCCAATTGCTAACGGCAGCGCCTTCTCTGTTGATAATGACGAGAAGTCACAGCCTTCAAGACCTTCGAAAACTTCACAAACGTCGAAACCACAGCCACCTACTACTACACCATCTCAAACAGGTAAGATAGAAGTTGTTGCGCATGCATACTTTATATTCGTTTTGTTAATAGCTAGGAATTCGCAGCATATGCGTTGTAAGATGAGTCTATTACTGTGAAATGTCATGGAAAGTTATAGACACTCCTCGATTTCAAAACCATATAGCACTGTCGTATTTGTTGCTCATTTTTTCAATTGTTCAACGATATTATTGGTGTTACCTTTTGATTTTGATCGCTTTTTAATTGATCTGGAAAACAACATGGGCTTAGTAACTATATTTTCTACAAAACGGCTGATCCGATTTATGTAAACCTCTGGAAATATGAGTGTTATATTTAAATTCCTTGAACATTCGAATTCATTTGAAGAAATTATTTCCACAAATTTTCTATTCTGGATTATTGTCATGTTTTTTTGTTATGGATATTTTGAAATAGTTTTTCACGAAAGTGGTTCGATCGATTGCGCCTAATACCATACAGTATATCAAGTTACATGATGACACGTACGTATGCCAAGTTTTGGATAAATTCGTGTGTGCCTTTCCTTGATGTGTGGAGCGCGATCGAAAAAAACGAACTTTTTTCAATTTCAGGAAAATTCCGTTTCCGCTTCGCTCATCCAATGATTGTATAGTATTAGTAAACTTACTCAAAATATCCTCTTTTCTATGATATCAATCAGCAATCCAGTCATTTTTAGCTAGTATTTCATCCTCATTAAAGGACATCACAACCCTGACAACTAGATTTCAACGAATAATTACGATATTTATTTTCTAAATTCCATAGAAAACTAGAAATCATCATCTCAATTTCAGAAATTATCATTGATTCATGTGTCCTCTAGACCCGGCTTTTTGTCTGAGTCGTGACGTAGACATGACTCAATTCGGTTCATGTTTCTCTACAGAATCGGCGATGCTTACGTCATGATTCATGGTCTCTGGAGGACGAACAAATTCATCATAAAATTCTGACATTTAGATGACGATATCTAGTTTCTTTTCTGAAATTAAGGAAATAACTATCTCCATCATTCGTTCAAATTCAGTTCCAGGGTTGTGCTGTCCTTCAAGTTATATAGAAAAAACACATTATGCGTTATAGGATGAGCGAGATATTCATAAAAAATGGGCCTCTCGGGGATAGCACATTAGTAACAACATCGTTAAGTCAGAGGGACAAAGAACACCAGAGACAAATTTAATCAGAAAAAAATCTGATCAAGATCTCAAAAAAACCCCATCCATAACCCAAATATAACCGATTTGATCCCAAAGTGATTCAGTTCCAAGACCTGCGCAGTTCACACAACAAACAAAATAACAAAGAAACAGGGACAAAGCTACGTAAAAGTCGTTTGGAGATCTTTGCTAACGCTTATCTAACCATATCACAAAGCAATGTTTGTTTTCAAAATAACTCAAAATCAAAAGAATTACTAGTTTTTGTAAATATTACTTTTGAAGCATGAGGAAACAAGGTTCAATCAATTAAGATAATCAGCATTCCCATTATGCTTCTTTGATCATTCACAAATAAGTCCAGTCATGAAAAAGTTCATGAATATCACCCATCAATAACACGAATGTTACAATTCCATATATCATTCAAGATCACAACCCCTAACTCTAAACAACAACCTGTGGAGCAAGTTAAAAAAATTTGAATATATTCATCGGTGCTAAAGTTGAAGCTAAAGCGTATACGTTATGATCCTCAAGGCAATCAAGGAAGTCTTTAAGGCCCGGTATTACCACGGCCAGTTAGTATTTATCTGAGAGTTGATGAAAACAAATAGCATGGGTAACCATGGTGATAACAAGTTTGAACTGTCAGATAAAGGCTAACTGGACTTGGTAATTCTGGGCCTAAGTAGAATAGAAAATTATACTTTGTATGGGCCCTATGCCTGATTCAAACCGAGCTCCTATTTTTGTTTGTTTGCTCAGCTCTGAATATACATGAATCTTGAGACCTTGATCTCATTAACAGAGGTTCAACACGCTAGGCCTACATCACATCATCACTATACATCAGATGTATCTGTCATAAATGTTCAAGTGTTTAAAAATAATACATTACTTGGTATTTCGTACTGTTGTCGCAGTTATTTGTGAGATGATATTAAACAATCGAGTATGGTACAACAATGAAAAATGCGAATGAATAAATACATTTTCTTTCACTTATATATAGCGCAGTACATTCTTGTTGTAGAATGAATAAGTAGGCCTACAATCAAAGTTTTAGCGACAATGAAATGCAGATTTGATTATTAGACACGAAAGGCCTACAATTAAAACAAAAACGGAAATCACGTGAATTCACGATTGAATGATGAATTTGTTACGTGATCATGGCTTACGATAGTTCAAACAGCGAATAATAGTTTCCATTACCTTACAATATCACTGGAAATTAATTCGATATGATTGATATTTCAATGTCCATCATGAAAGCGACGGTTATTTTTATCATTTTCATTGAAACCTAGGCCTACTTTAATTCAGCCAATAGCTCAAAAATACACAAACATGTTTGGTTTTGAGTGGGCGGGCTTACATTCTGTCCTTTGTCTACAGATGTGTTGGATATCACCACAGGACTCCCCGAGAATGAAGCCCGCCCAATAACCGTCGATAAGCCATTCCACCAGTCCGGCAATAGTCATCAACATACCGCAACCAAAAAACCGTTCACCAAACCGTCCACGGGAAACTCCAAGGATGCGATAATCTTTGTATACGAACCGAACGTACCTCGTCCGAAACCTGACCGGCCGTCGACTGGTAGTACACCTAATCGAATCAAACCGTCCACAACTAATCGTCCAAATCCTTCACCAGATCCTGAGACCATGAACACGCAGGGTTTAGATGAAAGAGTGTTGCAATTACTGACCGCGATATCTAAAGGTGAAACAACCGCTTCGACACGCGTCGAGAAATTGCTACGGCGTTTGGTATTACTGTCCAGTAAGCGGTATGGTACAGAATTGGAGCGACTTAGCATTGTAAAGGAAAGATTAAAATTGGCGACTGAAGCTTTGGAGTAATATTCTACCCTGTGAGCCTGAAACAACATGTACTTATTATTTAAGTGAAAAAGAATTGTTTCATTAAAATTTCTATTAGATACGTTTTCTCAAGTATTATATTCATCAAAATACAAATACACTTTCTGAGACCAGGAAAACTATACGTCACAAGGCTCTGTTCTTAGTCCGTATTTCTGACAATGTAATAAACTGGACTCTACAATTCGCTCAAGTTTGAAATTCAAAGAATGATCAGTGTGGCCCAAATCCATAATCTGTGCTATATTGTTTACCAGTCATTTATGTAGAGTCAAGATTTTGATTTCGGCATTTTAGATGTACTTTTGGTAGTGTATGCTATACAGATTTGAATCGACCATATCAAATCCATACAAATTATACAAATTTAATGTTGATATTTCATTTTATTTCACCGGTCCTTTTGTAACAGAATTCAGTTGGGGCCACATCAAAAATGAGTTGATTTCAGGATAAGAGATAAGAGGAAGAGTAGGCCCATTTGAATATCGGTAATTCATTTAATTCTACACACAATTTTGATCGCACCAATTATTCTTATAATAAATATTACTTGTGCTAATTAGTAAATTATTTCAGAAACCATCTTGTACATGTTAAGTGAATTGTGTCGTAGTTAATAGTTTGAATCTGTTTCATTTATGTTGTCTATTCTCATCATAAAGTAACTTTGAGTACATTAGGCATATAATTGCTTGATATATTTTTTTATTGTTATTTTTTTTATTTTTTCATTTTATTTTATTGAATCCAAAGATTTGTACATTGCACAAATATAGGAAGTATAAAAACTAACAACTAGATATAAAATGAGTAATACAAATACTGTTGATGAACATAAAATAACAGTAATACACGCTTAAGAGGCCGCAGGCGCTCGTATTTCACGCCGCAAACTCTCAAGGCCGTAATTTTAGAGATATTTTTATTTTTATTTTTATTTATTTCTTTTATTTTCCTTTCCTTATAATTACGCACAACAGATACAACAGATTACAAAAACAATCAATATGATTGTTTTTGCATTCTGTTAATAATTGAAAAACGGAGGTTATCGCATTTACAGAATTTTGAACAAAAAATTGTCATTTTTCAAATTCTTCAAATGAAAATGAAAAAATTTCTAGTTTACGAAAACCTAGTTACATATTTTTGAATACCGAAAAAAAAATAAAGACTGTGAAATATATCAAAAGTGTGAGTAAGGGAATTAACGGCGTTCATGTGGATATGAGTTCGGCGGGCTAGTCTACGGGTTGCGCCTAGCACACGATGCATATTAAACTCGAGTCTGAAGCGAGCGAACAACGAGCCCGTGTAGAGCGCCTGCGGCCTCTTAAGTCCAGTATTGCATGATTAATACATAATGATAACGTTGTTTATAACACTATGACTTGTGTATAATCTTGTGAGATCTACTAGGTCAGTGTCTAGGCCTAGGTCAATTAATTATTATGAAAAATTTTGCAATAAGTTGTAATGATTGTATTGACCATGAATAAAGTATTGATTATTTCAACTGCAATTACGAATTTTCATTTTGAGTTTTTCTCTGTTGATAAAATGTGTTATATATTAGTGCAACTAAATAATGAGACTGAGACGGGTGATTGAGTGGCTAGCACACTGGACCGATGTTTAGTAGACCTGGGTTCGATATCCGCCATTGTCGACCATCCTGAAAGAGAGTTTTCGTGGTTTTCCCAAGTCTTTCAGGTCAATACTGGGATGGTTCCACAACAACAGGCCACTACCGAATCTTTCCCACTATCCAAAGTCACCTAATAAAACCACGTTTCGTTTCATCTTCTCATCCATAAATCATCGACGCCAATAGATCTTGTATTTTCTGCAGCGGTGCCTCAGCTGACCGAGCTACCGAGGGCCGCTCATGATTTTATGTAAACGCGAGAACGTATCCAAATAAGAACTATCTGTAGTTTTTGAGTAAAAACTGTTGGACAACTTTTGGGAAAAGACATTACGAAATTTCGAACTCTCTATAAATCAAGACGTGATGGACAATTACAGAAATCCATCAAAGATATCAATTTCTCATTGAATTCCAATATTAGATTAAAAAACATTATCGCCAAATTTGTTTGATAATTTGGACCAGGTGTTTTGAGAAAAAAAGGAAGACCTAGATATATTTTTTTTCTAATTATTGAAATTTGATGCGAAATTATTGTTCCCCAATTGAGGCTTATGAATGGAAGATAGGATCAATGGGATGGGGCAACACAAGCGACAAGGGCGATCTTTTCTCATTTTTCATTTAAATTCTCATTCATTTTGATATTTTTCATTTTTTTTTCTTCGTATCTTTTTCATCTTTCATGATGATTTATTTTCACTTTTTATATTTATTTATATTCATATTTTTTCCGGATATATATCACAGAAACAGTCATAATGAGTTCCGGACGTTAGGAAACTGGAAGACTTTTATCTAATCAAAATGGGGTGGTAAGATCGCCCTTGTGGTGCCCCGTCCAAATGATCCTATCTTTCATCCTTAGCCTTATTAAAATTGGGGAACAATGATTTTGTATCAAGTTTCGCTGTTATTAGAAAAAAAAAAATATATATATATATATATATATATATATATATATATATATATATATATATATATATATATATATTTCTCAATATATTGTGACTTCTGGCAAATAAGTGGTACAATTGATTGAAACTGCATAATGAAGGCAGTGAGTAGGCCTAACTATACTCAAATCCAGTGTTACGAATAATGGATTTGTAGAACAAGTGATAATCAATTACTAAAATTGTTATAACCCTTGGTTATAACCATTTTCATACCTTGAATAATTATTGGCCGAGTTAACAAATTCCTATTTTTCGTAAAATCTGGTCTCGATAGTTTCCAAATCAATGTGTGTAGCTTTCTAGAACATTTTCATACACATATCTCGCTCATCTTGAAACGCATACGCCTTTTTATTGCACAAATATAGTACCTCATTTCAGGAACCCGAACCGAAATTAATAAATGTTCCGGTTCGTAATTTTCTCAAATAAAGGTTCCGGTTCTGGTTCCGGTTCTACGTTTAAAAAGGTTCCGGTTCTGGTTCCGGTTCCATAGTGTGAATAAGGGTTCCGGTTCCGGTTCCACTTGCTGAATAGTTTCATAAGTTTTTTTTCCTTGCTTGTAGTGGTTCTACTTTTGATGGTTTTTGACACTTTATTTTGTTTGTTTTGTTTTTAATGTGTGGAAAGAAAAAGTTATAACTAAAAAGTTATGAACAAAATGAGTAAATAATGAGTCTGAATGAGGTATTGAGAACCTTTATGGAACCTTTATGGAACCGAAAAGAACCCAAGATTTTTAGGGGTTCCGGTTCTTGAAAATCAATAATAGAGGTTCCGGTTCCCCAAAAATACGGAGTTTTCTCGGTTTCCGGTTCCGTTTCGGGTCCCTGCCTTATTTTCCCAACAGCTACTTTGAAATGAGTTTTCCACAACAGTTTCTCGTTTTGAGTTCTGATAAAAGCTTTGTTAAATTAACATATATCATCACAATTGTGATAGCTTCTCACTGTTGAAAACATGGACCTTATGATGAAATCCAAAATACCATAGAGTGTCTTTTTGATTGTAATAAAATCAATAGATTTCAACTAACAAAAGAAACAGCCATTATTTTCCCTCTCGTAGATATGGAAGAGGAACGTACTACCATGAGAACACCTACCAGGCGTCCGAGACCCAAACCCAAACCCAGACCGGTAACAACAACGACGACAACAACAACAACAACAACAACAACGCCAGAACCTACCGATGATAGTGAAGAAATAATAGAAAAAGGCACTCCTCAGTATGCAGGTATCAGTTTAATATTATTTATAATAAATTTAAAATTGAATAGACCTACTGTGAAATAGAAGTGAGGGACACATGGAAATTTAAAATGAAAATGAATGAAAGATGAAGTGAAGCAATACTACAAACTGTATTTATGAATAATTTGTCCATTTTTAGATCGTAGCATATTGCATGAATTTTAGTATTTAGATGAGCGTAGCGAAGCTTTCCATTTCACACCCTGAAAAAAATGGGCTTCGATTTTATGTTTTTTTTTTTTTTTTTTTTTCTAATTATGTACGCGGCATACAGGTCAGAGAAATGAATCAATCAACTTGAAACCTTTTCTGAACGTTGGTGTCATACCAGAATAGGTTGGGATTGTTATTCAGAGGAATCGGTCGGAAGGTTTTTCCGGAAAATAATCGGAAAGTTTGGAAAATCCTCATAAGAATAACCCGGAGGAAAAATACTTGAAAAACAAGAATTTTTCAAAAGCTCTCAAATTCTCACAGAATATGAAAAATACTATTATACACCTTTTCAGATATTTTTACAACAATCGAATGAGAAATAATGAAGAAAACGCAATAAACGTGTACATTTTATTGAATATTTGGATCAATTGGATTTGCAAAGTGTATATGCGACAGGTAGCAGGTTACTATAAATATCAACAAGTTGCAGGTGAGGTTTTTGAACGTTTGAAGTAAGTCAAGGTTTGTAGATGTAAATTGAGCTGACAAGTTATTTTTCATTCTAGATTGCCATACTTCTAAACTCATCTCACAACGCGCATCCCGCGTTTTCCTAGTATTATTGAATACAACAGTTCACGAGGAATAAGCAGAGAAGAATCTTTGTGTGACCACATTGATTCATATACCTTTAATGATGCTCGATACATCACCGATTGAAATTCAAGTTAGATGGCGAATTTTTTTTTACATAATATAATTTTTTAAAGAAGCCATCGTTTTTACTATTGGCAGGCAATGGTTTCATGTCAAGTTTCTGATGATATTTTTTGTTTCAAATTACAAGAATGTGAACAAAGTTACAGACATTTCTGTAGCTTGGGATTTTTTAAAAATCATTATTGAGAGCTTGAAACATTACTTTTCACTCATACCAATTTTCTCTAATTGTTTTCTTAATAATTCATGAAGTTCATCATTACACTGGACGACAAAAATTGACTGACCACAACAGTTGTCAGCCAAACTGAGAATTCAAATTCGAATTTGATGAAAAGTTCTTCAAAGTTCACACAAAATATCAAGTTTCGAAGGTAATTGAAAATCGGTGTAATATATTATACATCAATATTTTGGTTTCTTTTTGTTTAGGGAGACGTATCTACCAAACTGAACCCAATCGAGTCGTGGTGCGTCCCGGCGAAAGAATCTCCTTTCTAGGCAAGACAGGAGTACCAATCACATCCTGCCAGTTCTTCCACGCTCCATCCTGGAATATTATCGACCTGAGTCTGGGACGGAGATCGATATCCACAGAGGAATACGAGTACCACGGAGCTGGACTCGAGAAGGGGGAATGCGGGATGACTATGAAGAAGATCGTCATAGGGAATGATGGAATCATCCAGAGCAGGATCAAGACGAGTGATGATTCTGAGTGGGAATTGTCTGCTTCAACGCTGAGAGTGACAGGTATGGTGAAAACGAGACACATGTCATAAGAAAAGATATCAATGATTTTATATATGTAACTGGGCAAAAGCGAAATATGCGTTGTAAGATAAGCAAGATATCTGAATGAGGTATAATAACAGTCCTACATTTGCTACTTTATCGACTCTGGTATTCTACACACTTTGTCCTTCATTCAATTGCTACTTCATCTTCTCTGGTATTCTACACACCTTGACGAATATGAAGAATATTCAATGCTTGGGCAAATATCGAATCTAGGAAGCAGTGAATCTTGGCTCATTTCCATTTATTTGATGTATAAAAACCACAGCCTTCTTTAATCAGATCATTCTTCTCTGATACTGCCCTTTCACTCGGGGTATGCTTCCCATGTTAACCGATGTCCAAATATTTTAGTTTACAAAATAGCCGATGGTGCCGTTGTTTCCAGACCATGACGTCACTTTCCAAAGACATTCAAGTATACCAGCCCATTCAACATGTCATATCTGCGAAGATACGAACCACTTTGGGAATTTCTTACGAGAATTTAAATTACGCGCGCATTCAATTGGACCGTGACTGTGAGTTTACTAACTTTGTTATGACAATAATATGAAGGATTTTATTCAATAATATCACGGAATATCATCGGGACAAGTTCTTGAATGATGCTTATTGCTTGAAATAACATATATATATCGTTCAAGTTTGAACCTCGGTGAGCCTGAAAGCCCTAGTCAAAATGTAAATATGACATAACCTCAATAACGTAGCAGGAAATTGAAAGATTATGAGAGAATGACATTTGTTCAAAGTTGAAATTTTAGATACCAGAGTGCAGTACATACCAGACCATGACGTCATTTTTCCCTGCGCGAGCAAATATGCGCGAACCCGTCAAAATAGCCCGAGTGAAAGGGCAGTATAAGAAATGAATGAATAAAGAAGGCTATGATAAAAACAGTTATTCGAATTTGTTTCTTCGAAACGGCTGATTCGAATTGCTTAAAAAATGGTGGTTATGTGTATCATTCATGTTTGAACACTCAGAGAAAATTTTATTATTTTCGGAGAGGTTTCATTTTTTCAAATTTTCTCACCCAGCCTAATCTTATGGGGTTTTTAAAAACTTTGACATGATATTTCTCAAAATCCAATTGACTGATTCATTCCAAAAACTATACAGTTCTAAGTTGTTTAAGTTGGCCCGTACAAAAAAGTTTCATGTTGATCAGTCAAACCATGCGACCTGTGCAGTGCCCACAAACAAAAAAAAAAAAAAAAAAAACACACAGACAAAGCTCCATAAGAGTGGGATGGTATCTTCGCTACGCTCATATAATTATATGAGCTGCAGAATGTAGAAAGAGTTGTATTGTATTGTATTCCTAGTCTTCATTTGGTCAATATTTGTTTGATATAATTTGACATGATATAACTCATCGTTATGATAGATAGATTGAAAGAGGACGAGACAAATTCTTGATCAGGCCTAGACGGTCGTACGCAAAATGGGATGCCAAAAAACTTTTTTGAATCTGACAATTTATAAGCACATCAATCTTAGATTGCCGTCAATCAGCCAACATGTTTCACGTCGAATTTTCTCATCATTATTAACAAAACTCTTTTCATCAAATCGATTCATCTCACCACGAGGTATAGAAATTTAACGCAACTGATTGATGTTGAGGGACACCATTTGATGTTTCGTCTCTACTGAATTTCATTGCTTGTGTTTGGGCTCAAAGGCTCAGTTTTTCCAGTACGCAGAATTTACCGGTCAATAGCTTACGGAACATTCAGTCGAATACCCGTACTGAAAGTTTGGAAATGGATTCAGTACCCTTTCAATGAATTCTGGATGATTCGAAATGCAGCCCATAGTTAATATAATGAATATTTGGTTCGGTCAAGATGTTCATAATGCGCGCGGTGTGCCCTTTGATGAAAATTCCAAAGGACTTGACAAAAAAAGACCCTACCCTACCTCATTCTTTTCTCACTCATCGTCAAATACATCGCCCAGGTTGCAGACAATGGAGAAAAATGCAATACTTTCTGCAGGACGATTTATCTCCAAGCCGAATTACTAACATTATTAGCTACTTTCTCCTTAGCATGTTGACAACTTTGTTTTTTTTATCGTGCGCATGACAACCAGTTATGACCATTTATTTCTTCGAATTATTTCTGTTTTGAAATCTTATCAGGTTAGACCTTGAAATTTGCTGCATCGAATCAACATTTTCTCATGGAGCTCATGAACTTGAGGATTGTAAGAATAATTCTAATAATATTGGGTCAAAGTCCATCTTGATCTGCAGGGTCAACGCAGATCAACGCAGATCAAGTTGTTTCATGCTGCAGTTATGAATGCAGTTGGGAATTTCCTGGTTTAAAGATAAGACAATCTTAGAAAAACACTATTGATGAGCACATGATCCTTATCACTTAGAATCATGATGATGCTCCACCTTACTTGAATGACATTCGCATAAAGAAAATGGAATTGTCCAAAATGTTGTTGGTCATAGAAACATTTGCAAAGTATTTATAGATAATGAATTATCATGTTTTCGAAATTGGCAAAACTAATAGATTTACATAAGCTGGTCTTATTAGAGTTTCACCTGTCTGAAAGGAACATTCACAAATTTGTTTGAATAATATTGAAATAATTTCGTCAAATTATCACAATTACTTTCCCCTTCGTAAGTCCAAGAGTTTCTGTAACCGAGTATAGTGTATAGTAAAGCAGATGTGAAAGATATTTCAGAATCATGTTACTTGAATATAGATTTGCGTATACGATCTATCCTTCATGTTAATTTCGAGTATGTAAATATCTGTCTTCAATAAACCATGTTCCGTTCACAGAAATATCAAAATCTCGTTTACCAGTCTTCGAAATGGTACCCAAGCGCGCAGCCCTCAGACCAGGTGATGACCTGAATTTCACATGTAACACCGATCGTGAGATTGAAATGTGTCACATCTACCTTCCTGGGGGACAATTCCTGAACTTCAACCGAGGTGTCAATTCGGACGAGACGAAAAGGTACCGGTACTTCGGCACCGGACTCAAGGACGGGCAATGCGGAGCAACGCTGTTGAATGTAGACGACAGAATAAACGGAATTATCGTTTGCAAGTTGGGTGATTTTCCCGAAGCGACAAATGGCGTGTGGGAAACCGATTCGTTGAATGCGGTAACAAGTGAGTTTGATGATGATCACTCCTTGATTATGTCCATCACGTTCAAGACATTGCTGAGAGATGGGCCGAATCCCTGTTGACTTTGAATACTATGGGTCTTCGTCTCGTTTATTGTTGGTCTAAAGCTGGCCTTCCATGAACGCGGTACTTTAGAACGCGGATTTTTCCAAGAGATTTTTTCAGCCGCCATGCTGATGAAACGACCAATCAGTGAAGAGAGCAACGCGATTTCTGATTGTTGAGCTCCACTTGTTCCAACTCCACCGCCTTGCGAACGTGAAATGCAAATCGCGTTCATGGAAGGCCAGCTATAGATGTTACTCCGACTTTATATTCACGAGACATCCCGTTTCACTATCACAAGAATACTAACGAGGCACAAAAGAGGTCCTTTAGAAATGAGCCTTACCCTAGTCTCGGACGAGATTCCAGTTCACCTCGCTCAAGTGTGTCGAACTCTAATCAACCAGCCTTATAATACTCTGGATGATGGGGTCGATCCTGAAGGACTGGGATACCGAGGTGTATGGAGAGATGCATACTGTCAGGCATCAAGAATCGGAGTTCTGGATACAACTCCAGAGAGATGATGGTCGTATAAGTCTGGGTAGTGACAATATCTCAATATGAATTTTGAAAGGTTCAGTGACTGCACTAACGCTTATGATTCGTGCATGAGATGGATCACAAAAATTACGAAAATCATCTATTTAAAAATTGATTATGAATGGTATGAGAAAATCTTTTCACTCTGCCATTCATTTAGATTATTTGAGCTGACCTGATTCTTCTGTTTCGAAGAAGCCGTCATTTGCTCTATCTCATTTCGAAATTATTGTGCAAATCGATGCGGTATTAAAATTGATACCTACTATCATTGTGTAATACGTCTTACTTCATTCCATTGTTGAAAGCATTTAATCTTGAAGTTGATTAGAACGTTTGCATATCTGTTATGTTATTTTAAAGTTTCATTGTAAATTGTATCTTTCAGAAGAGGCAGTCTACCAAACAGAGCCTCAGAGGGTACTTGTTCGTCCCGGAGAGAGTGTCAGTCTATTGGGACGCTCCTGGACTCCCATCACTTCCTGCCAGTTCTTCCACGCCCCGTCATGGAGTATTATCGACCTCAGTTTGGGACCGAAATCGAAATCAACCATCGAATACGAGTATTTTGGCTCTGGACTGGAGAACGGTGAATGTGGAATGACAATGAAGAATATCATCGAAGCAAATGACGGAATTATTCAAAGCAGAGTCAAGGTGAATGCGGATTCTGAGTGGGAATTGGCAGCCTCAACACTTAGAGTGACAGGTGAGAAAAAAAATGATGAAAATATTGATGCAGATTGTGTTATAGGCCTATGAATGTTGGTGGAGCTCGAGATGGGGCGAATAGTAAGAACAATGTCATTTCGCAAAACATATCTCTAGAAAGGATGAAGCAAACGAGAATATAATTGTCTGTTGTCGAAATGATCGAGTGATATCATGATGATTATTTCAAACCTCGTTTCACCGAGACATATTTTCAATTGTGTACTTTTTTGCTAATGCTTGCAAATTTATTTTTCAACAAAGATCAAAAAAGTGATGGTCGGAAAAATTTGTAGATGGATTGAATTAATTTTCAAAAAATATTTTGAAAATTATCAACAGAACATTGAAAAACTTTTCAGGAAGGGACATTGAAAAAAATATCCATCAAAATTTGGAAATCATAATTCAACAAATATTTGTATTTCAAATCGTGAAGAAAATTGAACGGTTCCAATATAAATGTGAATTGTCAACAATCATTTTGATTGTCAATATGAACTAGGAAATTTGAAAAGAATTTTCCACAAAGTTTCCATTTCCAATTTGATTTCCCTTGAAAAATAATTGTTTGATCGCTAGATTCAACTTGAATCTTAGTAATACCATGTGCTTCACTCACGAAATGAACAGAATATATATATTTGTGTTGAGAAACAGTTCCGAATTTATCGTTCTAATGTTCCAGTAAGTAACGTTCATTTTTTTCAGGACAGCCAATCTATCAAACCATGCCAACTCGAGCTGTCGTGCGTTCCGGTGGCCAGGTTTCTTTCTATGGCAAAGCAGGCGTACCAATCACAGCCTGCGAATTCTTGTACGCACCGACATGGCAATATATTGACCTCAGTTTGGGAATTAAGTCAAAACCTACCAGCGATTACGAGTATTACGGACTGGGACTCGATAAAGGAGAATGTGGAATGACAATTAAGAATATTATCGATGAAAATGATGGAACTATCCAGAGCAGGATCAAAAGAAGTGCCAATTCAGAATGGGAAATGTCAGCATCAACCCTGCGTGTAACAGGTAATGGAAAAAATTATAATATAACATTTCTGATCACCTCAATGGAATAGTATACAAAAATGTGAGGTCCATAAATGAGACCATACAAATTCACTATCCTGACATTATTGATTTATATATTATATTCAATATATATATAATTCATATATATATATATATATATATATTCATTATATTGATGATATTCTGATTATTTTGTATATTGACTTCATACAATTTTGAATCAACGTGTTACACAATTGAATCCCCACTGTTTCTGAAAGTGCCATCAATTTGTCTTCTTTTCGGAAATCGGGAGTTAATGGGCGAGTGTCGAGAGGGGATGGTGTAAGGGAAGGGCGAGGGAACAACACACTAATATAGAGAATCAAATTGAATATTGGATATGTATCAGTGTAATCGAACCAAAATCTATTATGCAAATGATTTATATATTCACCAACAACCTTTAATTTATCATCCCATCATGAAGTGATTTGATACCAACAAGAATACAATCCTTCTGTTAGTTCCTGCTCACCTCATATTGAAAGAATAGCAAATATCATGATTCAACTTTGGAAATGGAAAATGTTCTTCTTTCTTATAGATCTCAAAGCTTCTCGTCTACCTGTCTTCAATATGAATCCAAAACGTGCCACACTTCAACCCGGAGACAACCTGACCTTCACATGTAACGTCGACCATGAAATAGAAATGTGCCATATTTACCTGCCAGGCGGCCAGTTTCTCAACTTTGACCGTGGCGTCCAATCAGAAGGAACTAAAAACCATAAATATCTCGGAACTGGACTTAAGAACGGTGACTGCGGAGGAACCTTTACTGATGTTGACTATAAACTGAATGGAATTGTCGTTTGTAAACTGGGTGATCTTCCTAATGCTCCTAATGGAGCATGGGAAACGGATTCGCTCAATGTGGTCACTAGTAAGTTTGCAGATTTAATCAAATCAGTTGAACATAGTATGAAGATTAAATTATTATTATTATTTTTTTTTTTTAATAACATCGAAACTTGATACAAAGTCATTGTTCCCCAATTAAGACTATGGATGAAAGATATAGGATCGTTTGGACGGGGCACCACAAGGGCGATCTTACCACCCCATTTTGATTATTTAAAACTAATGGTCTTCAACACCAGGACTGCGCTGTCTGTGACCATAATTTTTCGCCGTAGATAAAAGTCAATCAGTATAAACACACGAATGTTGATATCTTCCACTTTGAACTATTAAATTATAACATCTATTCGCAAGTTGGATGAAACATCAATTCACTATCATCAACATATAGAGTTCAACTTCATCCTCAAATTCAAAGATCCATTTCGAAAGATTGCGATAATAATTCTCTCCCACACATCGCCTCAATGAATAGTCATCATAATCGGAGACAAAAGGACAGTGATATTTCCGGCTGATACCTCTTAAATCCCGTGCTAAATCACAAGGTTGTCTGGTTTGCCAGTCAGAAGAAGGTCTTCTTGTTCGAGCTGTACATCAAATATCGGTCGCATACATTCAATTTGAAGCCGTTGTTTGTACAGTTCATAGAATATATATCTGAGGTCTTGTGAGATCTTGTAATAATGAGTACATTCCCCGTTTCATTATTTGACTACTCTGTTTGAACTTCCATTTTAAGCTCTCATTATTCGCTTGTTACTAATCTTCTAGAGCAAATTACTAGCGTACTGAGGACCCTTATCTAATAAATTTCGTGTCGGGCCTGGCTAGCTCCAAGAGGCTAGGACTTTGATTGGTCAATGTACACGAGGAATGCTACCTGTCATGGCAACATGTCTGGTCTCTGTGTATTTCCACTTTTGTTAGCACAAAATCCTAGCCCTACTCTTGAGGTGGACTTCGAAATGCGATGAATTATTCCGTCCAAGAGACCGTGAATTTGTTATTATATCACATTGTCATTGTTGGTAAGTTTTTTAATGAACATTAACCAACTAAATAAAGTCATAGCCTCTTGGAGCTAGCTAGCACTAGCACGTTATTTCGAGTGGTTTATTAGGTAAGGGTCCTGTATAGTAAGTTTGTTATGATCCTTAATTCATTACATTAAAAATTGTAACACTCTCGAATGTACTGAAATAATATTGTTTTATGATTGATTCACAGAGGTCCAACCGAAGTCTCTCCTACCAGTTTTCGAGATAAAACCAAAACGTGCCATACTGAATCTGGGTGATAACCTCACCTTCACATGTAACACTGATCGTGCCATAGAAATGTGCCATATTTACCTTCCTGGCGGACAATTCCTGGACTTCAACCGCGGAGCAGATTCCGACTCGACGAAGAGGTACCGATACCACGGTACCGGACTGAAGAATGGCCAGTGCGGAGCAACCCTGTTGAATGTCGACGAGAGAATTAATGGAATTATCGTTTGCAAGTTGGGTAATTTTCCTGAGCAAGTGAATGGCGTTTGGGAAACCGATTCATTGAATGTAGTAACCAGTAAGTGATCATATTTATTCCTAAAATTACTGAACATTGCGTTGATAACTGGTTACAAATGAGAAGTGAGATAGGAGAAGCAGATTGAAAACGAGTAAAACCCCGAATCTGGGATATGGAGTTACTGATTAATATCGTCCTCTTTTCATTTGTTCAGCTTCTATTTTATTCTAGTCAATCCACGAGACTCGGCCTATCAGATTAATCGTCTCTGTTACCAGTGTTTGCAATTGTATCTTCACATGTGAAATAGAGTGAAATTATAAATGGGAAAAACTATTTGTATTTTACAGTATCAGTACTATTACATTTTGGATACTGGTACTCTTCATGGGATTCACTTGAAAGAGCATATATCGTCCTGCGACATAATTCTACAAATGAATATCAGAGATTTAATTTTAACAAAGTTGTTAATTTGTTACGAATTTGTGACTCTCTTGATCTTGATCAAAATAATGAGACACGGATGAAAAACAGTCAATTACTCATACATTAAACTACACGGAAATACTCTCTGAATAGTTTTAAATCCTACGATATTATACTTGACTATGATGAAATATTTGCACTAGTCAACACACAGTAAAATTTAGATGGGGACATTATCTGCATGTACTGTTCTATCCTTGCAGGATCCCGAATGTCGACAACAGCTGTGACCACACAAAAGCCCCCAGAGACAACCACACTTCCTGGTGAGTTGGAAGGAACAGAAAGTTGGGCCATTGGGCCTTTCGATGGTTTGAAAATCCAATTCAGTAAAACAAAAAGGCAGCCTTTGGTTGCCATTCAAGTCTTTCTAGAGAAGAGTTACAACTCATTTTAAAGTCGAGTTTTCACTTTCTATACCTCGAAAATCATAGAAGAAGAGGAGTTATCTAGTGGAAAATTAAATGGTTCATTACAGTAATTTTCGCAGATTTCAATGGTGATTAAAAAATAGATGTTAGAATGATAAAATAACCTTTTTTACCTTAGGATATTCTTCAAGTTCTTTCAGAGATATCTCAAATATGATATGTTTGTCTTCTCAGCTAAACTAGAATGTGGGCAAGTGCAGGCACAGCCCATACTCCTCATCACCGACGGTGAAGGCACCGAAAAAGGACAATGGCCATGGCATGTGGCCATATATTCAGTCAAGGGTAGTGACCTTTCCTACAGCTGTGGGGGTTCTTTGATTGGACCAAGAACTGTTGTAACTGCTGCACATTGTGTCACCGAGCTACCCTTGGGTACACCAGTGAATCCTGCCTCTAAAGTACTTTACTTCGGAAAATACCATTTGCGGCAGTGGAGTGAGCTTGGCACTCAGAATAAACAGGTATGGAAACTTGGTGTAACAACTTTAAATATATTATCAATTATTCACATTATTCCTGTACCTTCTGGTCTTATACCTAATTTTTATTGACAATGTTAACACAATGTACTTTGTAAACAACAGCTAATAAATACAAATACAAATACAAATACAACTTATCTCAATAAATCTTCAGCTAGCAACCAAAACATTTGCATCAGTATAGCTTGATTTTTATTTAGCCTATCACTTATCAAGGAAAATGTGAAGGATCGTTCAACTTTCGAGTGAACTATCGCAATCTGAATCTGAAACAAAATCGAACCATTGAAGATCATGATCTTCTATTTCTTTTTATCTTCCACAGTTTAATCATTTCATATCCAATAAACGCTCCCAACGATGAATAATATTCAAGAACTGATTTTGATGAAAATAACAATGTCACTTTCAAAAAGTTATTTCGATACTTTTCACATGTAAATTACTCAACTCCAACATTTCTTCTATTCAAGACTTGGTTTGTTAGTTGAACTTCAACCACGAGTGAATGTATATTTTCTACCGTCTGATACTCTTTCCACCCTATACGATTTCGCAAGGGAATTAGTTTAACCAGGTAGAAAAAGGTATTACACACTTAAAGTTCAAACTGTAACAGTTCAACAAATTGTAATACCCAGATATTATTAATAATTTACAGATAAAAGAGATTTTTGTCGACGAGAATTACAACCCAACAACCTTATCAGGTGACATGGCAGTACTGGTTCTCCAATCGGCCGTGGATTATACAGACACTGTCAGGCCTATCTGCTTGTGGAGGTCGGACCAAACAGATATCAGTGCGATCGTGGGAAAACTGGGATATGTGAGTATACTCATACTAGCGGTTAGACACTTATTATTATGAACAATTTATTCGGTTGGTGTAACTATTGTTATAGACTTTTATTAAGAAACAAATCATTATATATGGATATAGTCTTCATAGCAATAGCGTGAATGGTCAACGATCGAAGATTGTGATCAAGTTATATCATCTCTATATTACAATTCTTTCTCATTTGCTCCATTTAATCTTTGGTGTATTGTGATATGTTAATTATAAGAAAAAGAAAATGAATGAAAAACTGGGGGATATTGTTTGAGTCTTTCAAGTTTCAACAGAGAGAGATGTTATCGATAGGAGCCTATTCAATTCAAACGGTTTTTCAATGGTTGTAATTAGCTTTGTTGTAACAATGAGCGCACTGGTCCATTGTTGTTGATGTGACACTAGCGTTGATGACGTCTAGCAGAGATGTCGATACAAATTGAATATTTTTTCAAATGTTTCTTATTGCAAATTTTCGTTCATTGTTGCTAGCAAGATAATAATTCGATAATAATGGTAATAATAATTTATTTTGTCATTTTGATCCCAAAACAAGATATGAGACAGTCAATATTTTGACACCATATGTGATGTTGTCTACAGGTGGTTGGTTGGGGCTTCGATCAGACGGGAAAAACAACCAAAGAATTGATGTTGGCCAAATTACCTGTCGTCTCACAAATAGAGTGTATAAGAAGTGATCCAGCATTTTACTCATCATTCACCACTGAAAACTCCTTCTGTGCAGGATTAAAGAATAATAGTGAGTACAAAGTTACCTTCGATATAAACTTGCATGTATTATCAATTTTAATTCCTCAAAAACCGAGGAATAAATTAAATCGAATGATAATTAATTAATAATTAATTAAATAATGAATTAAATTGGTTGATCAAACCGGATATCCTGGATGTTTGGGATCGCATCACCCAATTATACTAAACTGAGGTATGACAGCGTTTGTGACGGACAGATTCACAGAGCGCTACCTCATATCGATTTTATAGACGTATCCACGTCAAAAGTAGGGAAATTCTCGACAGCCACTTGATTGAACGAAAGTTCTGAGCTTAGGTTTTTGTCCACAGGAACGAGTGTGTGTCGCGGTGATTCGGGCGGAGGCATGTACTTCCCAATGAAGCAGGCAGACAACTCAGTTGCTTGGTTCCTGCGCGGTGTCGTGTCGTTTAGCAAGCAGAAACTTCAAAATAATAAAGTGACTTGTGATCCATCCGATTTTGCTGTGTTCACCGATCTCGCGAAATATCTCGATAAAATAACACCTCTTGTTCAGTAGAAATATAAGCTATTCACTATTTTCATGATTCCAAGTATTTGGACATGATTTCATCAAGTGATCGAATCGTTTTTTGTAAAAGTATAGTGATTGAAAGTGACGATCAAAATATTTTAGTGGTCACTCATCTCATTTGTGATATTTCAACTGCTGTATTCATTTTCAATAAATATGAAAACATTTGTAATTGCGAAAATGATTATTCAATCATTTTTATTTGGGTGTGGTAAGATCGTCTTTTTAGTGGCACACCGAATGACCCTACCTTTGACCCTTCGCTTCAATTGACACTGGCAATTACCAATTGTAGCTACTGCCGAGACTTCAACCTATATTTAACCTATATTATATTCAACCTATATTTTAATTCAATTCATACACGACGAAAGTAACCCTAAAATAATGCCATTCATAAATATATATATATATATATATATATATATATATATATATATATATATATATATATATATATATACACATATATATATATATATATATATATATATATATATATATATATATATATATATATATATATATATATATATATATATATGTATATATATATATATATATATATATATATATATACACATATATATATCCGTCTATATATCCGATTTCGCTTTATATCCGTCGATTTCCATGACGACCGAAACGGATTCGATGGCTATGGGCCGGAAAAAAATATCATTCATAATACGAATTCAGCCGAATCGCTTTCATTTCCATATGATCGAAATCCAGTTTCAGAATGAGCCTCCAGAGATGTTTACTGTTATCAAATGACTGAATGAAGGTCCTGGTTTTGTCTCCAGGAACGAGTGTGTGTCTCGGTGATTCCGGCGGAGGCATGTACTTCCCAATGAAGCAGGCAGACGACTCGGTAGTTTGGTTCCTACGCGGCATGGTGTCGTTCAGCAAGCAGAAAATCAAAAATGATAGTGTAACTTGTGACCCGTCTGATTTTGCTGTTTTCACCGATCTCGCGAAATATCTCGATGCAATAACACCTCTTGTTCAATCAAAATGAAAACTTTATACTATTATTGTTATTATTTATTCATGATTTTATCAAGTGATTCGATCGTTTTTTTGTACATGTAGTGATCGGAACTGACGGCTGTTAGATGGTATTGGTCTCATTTGTGCCATTTTACTTACTCTATCTATTTTTTAATAAATTTGGAAACATTTTTAATCACCAAAATGTATTATTTAATTATGAAACCCTGCAAAGACGGATAAAATAATCACCAAAATGTATTATTAAATCATGAAACAAAATTCATTTCCAATGGGTCACCCTGCACAGACAGGAGAAATAATTTGCGCTAGTGAATAAAACACAGCTATTCTGATTGTTCTGAAAAAAAGTTAGGTTACCTTCCTCTTCTGTTGCTCATGGCCAAATATGGCTATTATGTCATTTTCTTTTCAGAATAAATCCAATTCACATTTTATCACTGAAATAGAGAGAAAGCTCTCTCTACCTCTTTGCGAATTATTCCAATTACTCGATATTATATATAAACATATCTAATAACACTACCTTGCCGCCCTCCTTGACCAGTCAACTACGGCATCGCCTTACAAACTGAACTCACTGTTGGGCGTCAGTTCGAGTCTTGTATAAGGCACAAAGCCTATTAATAACCCATCTATCATATTTATATTTTAGACGCTTTTTCTCTTCAACACGTCATAGTTTCATTATCGGATCCCCATATAACTTGGCTATTGGTGGGGTCGTCATCAATTCAATTCAATTTCAATTCAAAACTCATTTTATTCTATATATAATACATATGAGGAATTACAGTTTTAAGAGGGGTGTTCCATTTTTCACATTGTCAACATTATTACACACACCTTTGGTATAGATAGATTAAACCCTGAAAAATAAAAAATAAAAAATGAAGTAAATAAAGATATTGTGTTCCTTGAATTATGGTAAGATCCAATTTAATTAATAAATAATAAATTCAATTCCTGTCATGTGACAGTGTTTGGTATTGAGTACTGAAGATAAATGAGAAATGAAAATGAAATAAAAGAATGTATAGAAGCCCGCATAAGAGAGAACACATTCTTGTGTGCGGGCTGAAATAAGTGGAATATAGATCAATTCACGACATTGCGGTGACTGTCTAGAATAATATTGATCATGAATTTTTCTTTACTAGGAAAACGCCATATATGCGTTGTTAGACGAGCGGATAGTAATAGTATGTCGACTTTTTTGGCCAAACTTTTGCATCGCCAATTGGGTGACATTCAAGTTAGAAATGGGTAAAAACTGCTTCGAGTGGTACCAATTTAGCACATTTTATGGTTTTTCTTCTAAATGGCTCACCCGATCAAGCTGAGAATTTTCAGAAACGTGTATCAGAATGTAACTCGACTTCACGCAAAATTTCATTTTGTTTGAAAATAAAAATATTTTCTTTTTTTCCGCTGTGTTATTCTAATGGGTATTTTTGAAATTCATAAAATTCATTTTAAAAAAAGTTAACATTCGATAATGCCATAAAACTCTACAGATCCAAGTTAGATGTGGAACCATAACAAAAAAAAGTTTGAAGTCGATAGCTGTAGCCGTTTGACCTATGGAGAACCGACAAAAAACATTTAAAAAAACATAAAAACGAACACCAATTTTTTTCAAGTATGTCAAATTGAATCCTCGCTAAAGCTCGTCTAATTATTTTCTCCAATTTCTATTTCATCTATTTTTCATTATTATTTCATCTCTATTTATTTATTCTTAATTTCTCATTTTTTTTAGCTAAATGATGAATATTATTAAAATTATTGTCAAGCACACAATAACCAATAAATACCCTCTCAGACTTGGCATCAGTCCACAGGAAAACTAACCACAACACTGGTTTATGATTGCGCAATAGCTTTTTTCTAGTTTGTTGTTTTACTTCAATGTTACCTCAATGAGAATATAATTAATTCAATATACGCTACGATGGCTACAGTGCGCAAACAAGTGTCGACGAGTCCACATCACATTCAACATGTGTCATCTCCGTCGTGTAATTCAAACTTCTTGATATCGTTTGTGAATCTATTTCGTAAAAACAGTAAGTATCATAACTAGGAAAACGCCATATACGCGTTGTTAGACGAGCGGAAAGTAATAGTATGTCGACTTCTTCGCCAAACTTTTGCCTGCATTCGCCAATTGGGTGACATTTAAGTTAGAAATGGGTAAAAACTGCTTCGAGTGGTACCAATTCAGCACATTTTATGATTTTTCTTCGAAATCGCTCACCCGATCAAGCTAAAACATTTCAGAAATGTGTATCAAAATGTAAATCAACTTCACGCGCAATTTCATTTTTTGGGGGGGGGAAAATATTTTTTTTTCCGCCGTGTTATTTTAATAGGCATTTTTGAAATTTCTTAAATTCATAAAAAAAAGTTACGATATGATAATGCCAGAAAACTATACAGATCTTAGTTAGATGAGGAACCATAGTGAAAAAAAGTTTGAAGTTGATAGCTGAAGCCGTTTGACCTGTGGAAAACCGACAAAAAAACATTTTAAAAAAAACATAAAAATGAACACCAATTTTTTTCAGTATGTCAAATTGAATCCTCGCTAAAGCTCGTCCAATGATCCAACTGTGTAAAAAACAAAGTGAAACTAATTTTAACAATAATACTATATTAATATTGTACAATCAGAATACATAACTATACTACAGTGTATCTGTCAGTTAGGACCACGTGGGGATCTATGATGACAGGTGTAACTGCAAGATTTCAATATATCAATTTTATATTATCAATAAGAAAATAAGGTCTTCGTTATAGACAAACATCGGCAGGCCTTTTTTAGTACCAGAATTTGAAAATATTTGTAGAATCAAATAGTGATAACCAGCTAATAAACGCGTAATTCCCCTTGGTTACCATTGAACAATTAATTGGCCCCAATTAATAATCAAGTTCTCCCAAACATTTCAATTTCCAGCAAAACCCAAGGGCCGAATTCACAAAACGTCATGGCTTTGATCGGGATCAACTCCGATCCCGATCAAAGTTGCTACAAAGATATTACCGATCAACTTTAATACTGTCTCAAAGATAATGATAATAATAGATTGATAATTATTATAGATTCAACTAGAACTTAAAATTTAAAAATAATTGTAACAAATAATTGTAAAATTTGTAACTTTGAGCCGGATCAAAGTTATGACCTTTTGTGAATTCGACCCCAGACATATAAATCGATAAAAATATATAAATCTTATTTATGCTTCAAAAGTCACTAACTTGACTGACCCATGTAGGCCTTTAACCTATTTTGTGAAACCATTCTGACACCTCTCATATAATTGATATGAATTGAATAATTGTATCAAGGAAAGTTGAAGGTCATCTACCAACATAACAAACACAATTGTCACTAATACATTCGTACAACTGTGATATTTCCATTATATTACTTGTTTTCAGACGAGATTTACGATAAGAAACCCAACTGCATCTTTCAAGAGGTTTCAATTCTCAAAATTTGCAGCGAGATTTACGTAATTATCGAAGTGTTCACAGTGATATATTGTTGGTAGACGACCTTCTCATTTCGTGGGTGTAAGTATATATTACAGCATTCACTGATGGCATTACGTACGAGGCTAGAAACGTCGTTTGTAGCCTATACTTACAACCACAAACAGGCTGATACAATTATGACCTTGAGGAATTCCGGAAAGAATTTATAAGTTGCATGCGAAAGTGTTCATTTCTAGCGAGAAGCATTATAATTAATCATGGCGATTTAATTACTACACCTTGTGCCGATGCCGTGAAGTGATTGGAGCATAGCTCACGTTCTGCAAATAAACTGGGTTTGTAGTCATGTGAAGATGCAGCTCGTTAAAGACGGAGCAGACGGAAAATAACACTCGAAATTAACGTAATTATAACGTATTGGCAAGAAGTTAACAGCTCCTGAAATTCGGTGTACACTTGCCATGAAATCCCTTTGAAATACCTTAAATCTTCTTGAAATTCCTGAGATAACTTGGAATTTCTTTGGAATCTCTTGACATCCCTGAAACCCCTCAATTGAAATCCCCTTGAAATCCCTGAAATCACTTGAAATTCCTGGACTCCCTGAAACCCCTTGAAATCCTTGAATTCACTCGAAATTTCTGAAATCCCTGAAATCTCTTGAAATCCCTGAAAACTCTTGAGATCCCTTGAAATTCCTTGAAATCTCTTGAAATACCTGAAATCACTTGAAATTCCTGAAATATCTTGAAATCCCTGAAATCTCTTGAAATCCCTTCAAATACCTGAATTCTCTTTAAAATCCCTGAAATCCCTTGAAATCCCTGAAATCTCTTGAAATCCCTGAAAACTCTTGAAATCCCTTGAAATTCCTTGAAATCTTTTGAAATTCCTGAAATCACTTGAAATTCCTGAAATATCTTGAAATCTCTGAAATCTCTTGAAATCCCTTCAAATACCTCAATTCTCTTTAAAATCCCTGAAATCCCCTGAAGTCCCTGAAATCCCTTGAAATCCCTGAAATCACTTGAAATCCCTGAAATCTCTTGAAACCTCTTGAAATTCCTGAAATCACTTGAAATTCCTGAAATATCTTGAAATCCCTGAAATCTCTTGAAATCTCTTCAAATACCTGAATTCTCTTTAAAATCCCTGAAATCCTTGAAATCCCTGAAATCTTGAAATCTGAAATCAGGTGTACATCAAATCCGCGCGTTGTTAACCCCTCGCTTAGTGGATGAGCCGAACGAAGACCACCATTCAGTTCATATTCGGGTATTTCTCGGTTCAATCTCTCGATGGCCAGCCCAAGCAGCATCATGTAACGGTGACTTCAGTTTCTGAAGCGGTGCCTTAAGGTACGTTCATAGAGCCACGGCATTTTCACCGGCCGGTAATTTTGTCGGTTGCCGTTGGACGTCAAATGATTGATACCGGTACCGTTCATACTACCACGGCAAACTATCGCCGACTCAAGGCAATTATATATCGAATCGATGCGATAACCATGGCAACGTCGATAGTGATCGAGCCCGACAGTCGATAGTTCGTACGCAGAACACACAGTTCGAGTATAAACGTGGCCGTGATGTCGTCTACGTCATCACGGCAAGTCTGTCGTACGGCAAAATGTTCAATTTCATTCAACTTTCAAGGCCACAGTAAACGACAAGCCCGGCAAGTCTGTGATTGGCTCATTCATTTTGACGGCACGGCAAATTCGTGTTGCCGTGGCTCTATGAACGTACCTCTAGCTGACCAAGATACCGAGGGTGGGGGAAGATATTTGTCAGCTGTTTTATTGAATCTAGATGTTATCCTGCATACTGCTCATCAGCACTGTGGTCGCTCTGAACGGGGCTTGGGCCCAAGAAAGACCCCTCAAGTCTCACTGTCCTCAAGTGCTGGCCTACGACAGAGTCGAACCCAACGGTCCGCGATACAACGCCAATATACTGATTAATACCAGAAGAACGCTGGATGGATTCAAGTTGGATATAGAAATGGATCGAGTTATTCAGCTCTTGGGGGTGAGTTTCCAAAACTGAAAATTGACTTCTCGAAATAGGCGTGGTTTCACCAGTGGGCCAGTTGGATCTATATCATTTGTGATCGTTTGAAGATAACCCGATTGGATATTTGAATTTCACTACAGTTTCTAACAGCCCTGTTGATTGGACGGTATGATTTGTGACGTCAAGGGGGCGGAGACTGCGAGTCATCAGTTACGGTCGTGGGCGAGGAGAATGGAGGGGTGTACAGGGATTCATTCTTGTTCAACTCTCTTGGTGTAGAGTAATTCTTATAGGCCTATATTTCGTCTATGGCTCATCAGCTACATAACCATTTATCACAATATGACGAAGAAGTTGATCCAGCCATTAGTTTTATTTTAATGTGTGTTACTTCTTTGAGAAACTATTATTAATTGCGTCAGAAGGCACCTAGACTGATTATTGTATTTTTATTTTTATTGTTTATTTTAACCTTTTGATTGACTTGTTTTCACGCTATATGCATAGTACACGGAAATAGATTGAAAGAATAAAAAATGAAATAATCTGTTGAAAATGATACGATTGTCATGAACTAGAATCGAGTCCATAAATTTTAATCCAAATTTCCTGCACCTTTACTTTGTTCAAATGAAAATGAATTTATTATTTATTGAATGAATGAATATTGGGGTTTTGAGGCGCATCGACAGCGAGGTCATTACCTATTAATTATCCATGTAATAACCTGATTATCCATTATATTAACTAGTTAACCGATTCTTCCTATATACATTATTTTGCTTGTAAAATGTACTATATGTACAACCGATTGTGTCACAAAACTATATAGTATCACGTTGGATGGTATCTATGTACAGTAGGCCTACATGATAAGTTTTATCACAATTTGTATTTTAATTTGACCTTTCGTTCGTCCAATGGTTATTGTTTCGAGTAGATGAAAAAAATCTCGAACATGAAGTTGAAGCAAGTGTACATGGGACTGAATATAAAATTTCATATTCAACTAGACAAATCTTACACTGCCACTTACTAATAATTTTGCTTTCATTTTCAAGAGTAATGCTCTTTTTTTTACTTGTTATGATTTTTTCTATGCGTTCATTTTGTTATAGTCTAGTGATATAGTGCCTGATTTTGGCTGTGCAATAATGCCAATACCATCCAATGTGCTTAGGAAGTGGTCCAATTAAATTGCGACCCCAGAGTGATAAAGTATTATCAGTAATATTCTTGATTTTTATTTCAATTGAAATTATATCTACATAATGGCTGTATTTAATATTTATAACATATAGTTTTGTCTTATATAAATGTGAACATTAAATTGTAATAAATAGTAAATAATACCTGTTAAGTAAAGATCGAGTCAAGTACTTTGCGAGAATACTATTAATATTGACATTCAAATAAAGATTATAATTATTGTAAGCGTATTTTGAAGGTTTTAGTTTGCATTCATGTATTTTGAAATATGAAATTGTTCATTTCAGAACGATGTCGGCGAAGTGCATACCACCGACAACAGACATTTCACGATCGTAACAAGTCACGTGACCAAACCTCGGCCTCCGTTTTCATTGCACTTGTTCGTGAAATACGCGCCTGGAATCACGCCGTCCATCAACAGCGTGGCACTTAATGGCAAGATAATCTGTGCTCCAGGTAATCTATATCGGTCAAAGGTCAACACAAATGTACATTAAAGGGCATGACAACCACGAAATAGATTTTAATTAATTGTGACGATATTGACTTCCCTAATTTCGGAGAGGACTAGAAATCATCATCTCATTTTTATATATATATATATATATATATATATATTTATATATATATATATATATATTGGGTTTTTAACCACTCACTCTACTGAAGACTGAGATCTGTTGGCGTCGGTGGATGATGAATGAGATGATGGGATGATGATATGAAAGGTTATTTTATCAGGTGTTTTGGGATAGTATAGGAACAAGTCAGTCGTGACCTTTTGTTTAAGGAACCATTCCAGTATTGACCTGAACGACAGAGGAAAACCACGAAAAATCCCCGTCAGGATGGTCGACTCTGACGGGAATCGAAGCCCGGTCTCCTGAATGACGGTCCATTGGGCTAGCCACTCGACCACTCGTCACAGTGATTAAGTCTTTTCAAAGAGTTTGGATGAATTTCAGAAAGCACCAATGAAGCCGTTGACCGGAAGTCAGAAGATGACAGGAGGCAATCTACAATTCAGAGGAGTACGTCAACTACCAGGCCCCTGTACCGAGGTCAGAACATGGCCTCTCTTACTCAAATTGTTACAGTCAGAATATTAATACTCATAATAATATTCTTAATATTATCATAAAATTAATATTATTATTAAAAATATTATTAAAATCAGAGTCTTGGTAGGTCTTTTCCCTAATCATTGTTTCTCAATGATGGCTAAGGATGTTAGTAAGACCGGTTAGAAGCGGCACATCTTGGCTGTTTGAACACTTCGAGGCGGTCTTGTCACCAATATAAATACCGGTACTTGCTGGCTATATAGAGACTGTATTTCAAATTGAAAACAGTGAACTTTGACTCCAGGACTGCGCTGTGTGCGACGATATTTCTTCGAGACGTTAACATAACTCTATCCCAACTTTTACATACCTTTATATAACTTTCTCATAACTTTCACATAACTTGTAAAAATGAGCCAATAACTTGCTGTCGGGAAATTTTCATTCAAAATATCTATCCATTTCATCCATTTTTTTTTTTTTTTTTTTATCCATCCCGTTATATGTAGGCTCTAGATTAATATATAAACAAAGAGTACATAAAAAGTCAATAGGCCTATATCCACGTGGAAATATGAGGGACACATTTTTTACGTTGCCAAAAAAAAAAATGGTTGATTTGTTAAAGTCCTAACCCATTTTTGAAAGTAGAAAATTACATTTCAAGTTCTTTGTGAACCTATCGTGTGTAAGGACGACTGGCGGGAATCGAACCTCGGTCTCCTGAATGACGGTTCACAGATAACTGTAGGCCTATAGATTTTTTTTTTTTTTTTTCAATAACATTGAAACTTGATACAAAATCGTTGTTCCCCAATCAAGGCTATGGATGAAAAGTAGGACTGTTGGGACGGGGCACCACAAGGACGAACTTACGACCCCATTAATAGAAGAACTGTTTGATTTTTGTAGTAAGAACGACAGAAGAACCTACAATCGAGATTAAGCTTGATCGCTTCGACTCAACAACAACAACAACAACAACAACAACAACAACAACAACAACATCACGAGAACAAAGACTGGACACCGATGATAGAATAGATAGCAACAATATTGAGTCAACGTCTACGTCGAGCTACAAAGAAATAAATTCAGGTGAAATATTAAAATATATATAAGAATAAATAAAAATAAGCATTTAATAAATACCATTGGGTAGAGGGCGCACACTGACCGCGCTGTCGACGCGCCTCTGAAATTCATTCATTCATGGGTCATGATAATACTTGATTTTAAAGAGGGAGAAGGGAAAAAGGGGAGAAGGGGAAAAGGGGAAACGGTCATTTCCGAAAGATATTCTGAGATGTTCGAAAAAAAATCGAAACTATGGACAATTCTGATTTTTTTTTCGGACATTCCGATTCATTTTTCAATTTTGACACAGAGTTCCATCAATTTCGATCCTCTCAGATCAAAATTGAGGTCACACCAAATTAAAGGGGAGAAGGGATAGAGGGGAAAAGGGAAATAGGGGAAAAGTGGAAAAGGGTAAGGGGGAAAAAGGAAAAAAGAGAGAAGAAAAGGGAAGAGGGGAGAAGGAAAGAAGGGGGGAAAGGGAAAAAGGGAGATGGAGCAAAGGGAAAAGGGAAGAAGAGAGAAATGGAAAGAAGGGAAAAAGGGAGAAAAGGGAAAAGAGGAGAAAAGGAAAACAGAAAAAGGGAAAAAGGGAAAAAAAGAAAAGGGGAAATGGGGAAATGGGAAAAAGGGAAAGAAGGTCCCAACTTGAGACATCCTAAATTTTTTGTAAGTGAGAAAAGGCCACTCGATATAAAAAAACAACATATTTTTGTTTTCCGACTAATATTTGATGTATTGGTCGTCCCAACTTTAAGACGTCCTAACTCAGTGAAATAGTCCCAACCAAAGACGTTCTAAACACAGTACTCTCTCTGAATCCGGCCCTAGATGAACCCACGATCGAATGCGGTAGAATCGTCATCCCTGATGCAGTGCCCCTGATTGTCAAGGGCCAACCGACAGCTAAGGGCCAGTGGCCGTGGCATGTGGCCCTGTACAAGTCGGACCCGAAGACCGGCAACCTGAACTACCAGTGTGGAGGAACGCTGATCAGTCGGAGAACAGTCCTCACAGCGGCCCATTGTGTGACTGAAGGGCCGTTTCACAGGCCGACCAACGCCGACACGCTCAGAGTTTTCCTGGGGAAGTACCATCTGAAGGAGTGGAGTGAAACTGGTCTTCAGGAGAAAGGAGTGAGTAGATTAATAACAGTATTGCGTTTTTATTGTGACTGAGGGGCCGTTTCACAGGCCGACCAACGCCGACATGCTCAGAGTTTTCCTGGGGAAGTACCATCTGAAGGAGTGGAGTGAAACTGGTCTTCAGGAGAAAGGAGTGAGTAGATTAATAACAGTATTGCGTTTTTATTGTGACTGAGGGGCCGTTTCACAGGCCGACCAACGCCGACATGCTCAGAGTTTTCCTGGGGAAGTACCATCTGAAGGAGTGGAGTGAAACTGGTCTTCAGGAGAAAGGAGTGAGTAGATTAATAACAGTATTGCGTTTTTATTGTGACTGACGGCCCCACAACGAGCCAATCACTGACTTGCTCTGTTGAAAATCTCAAAAAGATATGGACCAAAAACCGGACCCATGTGTTAGTCTCATATGACCAATGTTAATTGTGGATCAAAAATGAAAAATGAAAGTTTGTCAAGAGGGTACACTTTAGAAAAACACGAGGTCTTATGGGACTAAAACATGAGTCCCGTTTTCCACCAATATCTTCCAGACTTCGGATCGGGATTTTTGATTTTCCTGGGGCAGTGCAATCTAGAGGAATAGAGTGAAACTGGTCTTCAGGAGAAAGGAGTGAGTAGATGATTGTTTGCTTAACGACCCCACCAACAGCTAGGTTATACGGAGGTACGAATGAGTGGGTGATTATGAAATTATGAAGTGATGATAAGTGAAGAAACGTTTACAAAAAAACATTCGTTAATGCGGGACTCGAACCCACGACCAACGGTGACTTCGGTTTCTGAAGCAGTGCCTCAGCTGACCGAGCTACCGAAGGCGGCAGTGAGTAGATTAATGATAGTATTGCGTTTTTATTGTGATTGACGGCCTCACCCAGCTTTGTCGAGCCGTTAAAAGCAACGAGCCAATCACTGACTTGCTCTGTTGAAAATTAAAAAAATATATGGACCAAAAACCGGACCCATGTGTTAGTTCCATATGACCGATTGTGGATCAGAGGAAAAAATAAAAATGAAAAATGAAAATTTGTTGCGATGGTACACTTGAGAAAAACACCTGGTCTTATGGGACTAAAACATGAGTCCCGTTTTTCGCCCATATCTTCCAGACTTCGGATCGGAGTTATGGTTTTCCTGGGGAAGTAGGTCTACCATCTGAAGGAGTGGAGTGATACTGGTCTTCAGGAGAAAGGAGTGAGTAGATTGATGATAGTATTGCGTTCTTATTGTGATTTACAGCCCCACAAACAGTTTTGTCGGGTCGTCAAAAGCAACGAGCCAATTTTTTATTTGCCTTGTTGAAAATCTCAATGGGAATTTTTGAGAAAACTCATTGAAAATTTTCAATGAAAATTCATTGAAATTTTTAATGAAAATAAATGATTAATTAATATTCTCAACATTTTTTCTCATTTACTTTCCCGATTAGGACATTTTCAAAGGACTTTTCAAATGGTCAAAAAAGTACCACCTATAAACAGGTGGCACCAAGAAGTCTAAACATATCTATATAGTTGAGATATATCAACGTCAAAAAACTTATGTCAGATCCAGTCATTATACTCATCATTTCTACTTTCATTGCAAGTTTTATTATATATACACTTGCTAATTAAATGTGGACCTACAGGCATTGTCACTCATATTATTTCACAAAAATGTGTTTTCTATTCAGCCGATGCTTAATTGATAAATACTAATGATAATATGAGTTTCACCTGCAGCTGTTGTCGATGTATTTTTCCTCGCCTTGGCAATTTTGTGAGCAAATGCACAATTATATCTTAATGTGGTGATCTAGCAACCGTTTTAGTATTGCTTAAAGATTATTAAGATTAAGAATGATATGCTTCCCGAATATTTAGGTAATAAGCTTACTTAGATCAATGAAGTACATACACACAATACTAGGCAGTGCAATCAATATTTTCTTGAAGGTGAAAGCGAGGGGTTAACCACTCATGAAATCTGGTGAACACTTATTATGAAATCTTCCTGAAATCCCTTGAAATCCTCTTGAAATCCCTTGAAATCTCCAAAAATCCCCCTGAAATCCCTTGAAATCGGAAATCAGGTGTACACCAAATTTACTAGTTGTTTACCCCTCGGGTGAAAGTAAAAATATTATAACCAAGTCCATTTTTTATTTAGTTATAAGACAGTTTAATTTGTTACCTACCAATTTACTTGAAGCTACCTCTTCAAGCGAATTTAAATCTAATCTTGAGCAAATGTATTTGATGTGAAACTGGATTCTTCAGTTGAATTTTGTATCTTATGTTGTATGTGTTTTAATCTGAAATCTGTATTCGATGTAGAATAGCAAACTATGCTAATAAAGAAACATATCATTATTATAGGAGTAAATTCAAACTCCAAATACTTCTGTGACAACTTATATGCAACACAAAATAATTGTGCAAAAAAAATGAAAATTTTCAAGCCTTAGCAAATTTTCCAGAACAAAATTCATGGAAATTTACATCGCCATACTTGATTTATTTATTTGAAAACTCTTACAATTGCACATAAATGCGCGGTGGCATCCTTTTTTTTAATAATGAGTTTTAACGACGCACCATACTGATGGCTACGATCTATTGGCGTCGGTGGATGATATATGAAATGGTGGGATGGTGAGATGAAAGGTTGTTTTATTAGGTGTTTTGGATAGTGGGGAGGATTCGGTCGTGGCCTGTTGTTAAGGAACCATCCCAGTATCAACCTGAACGACAGAGGGAAACCACGAAAAAAAACCTGTCAGGATGGTCGATCATAGCGGGAATCGAACCCCGGTCTCCCGAATGACGGTTCAGTGTGTTACCACTCGGCCACACGTCTCCCTACCACATCTACTGTACCACATCTACTGTACCACATCTACTGTACCACATCTACTGTACCACATCTACTGTACCACATCTACTGTACCACATCTACTGTACCACATCTACTGTACCACATCTAATGTACCACATCTACTGTACCACATCTACTGTACCACATCTACTGTACCACATCTACTGTACCACATCTACTGTACCACATCTACTGTACCACATCTACTGTACCACATCTACTGTACCACATCTACTGTACCACATCTACTGTACCACATCTACTGTACCACATCTACTGTACCACATCTACTGTACCACATCTACTGTACCACATCTACTGTACCACATCTACTGTACCACATCTACTGTACCACATCTACTGTACCACATCTACTGTACCACATCTACTGTACCACATCTACTGTACCACATCTACTGTACCACATCTACTGTACCGCATCTACTGTACCGCATCTACTGTACCACATCTACTGTACCACATCTACTGTACCGCATCTACTGTACCACATCTACTGTACCACATCTACTGTACCACATCTACTGTACCACATCTACTGTACCACATCTACTGTACCACATCTACTGTACCACATCTACTGTACCACATCTACTGTACCACATCTACTGTACCACATCTACTGTACCACATCTACTGTACCACATCTACTGTACCACATCTACTGTACCACATCTACTGTACCACATCTACTGTACCACATCTACTGTACCACATCTACTGTACCACATCTACTGTACCACATCTACTGTACCACATCTACTGTACCGCATCTACTGTACCACATCTACTGTACCACATCTACTGTACCACATCTACTGTACCACATCTACTGTACCACATCTACTGTACCACATCTACTGTACCACATCTACTGTACCGCATCTACTGTACCACATCTACTGTACCACATCTACTGTACCACATCTACTGTACCACATCTACTGTACCACATCTACTGTACCACATCTACTGTACCACATCTACTGTACCACATCTACTGTACCACATCTACTGTACCACATCTACTGTACCACATCTATTCTGTTATCGACTGTTGTGACTCCTCCAATCAGATTGCTCGAGTGATTGTCCACCCGACGTACAACAAATCAGCTGGCTTCGCCGACGACATCGCCATCTTGGCGTTCGTCACGCCCGTGACGTACAACAGGTACGTGCGTCCCGTGTGCCTGTGGGATCGAGTCGACGGGAACATCGACCAGCTGGTCAATCAACAGGGCACTGTGAGTCGTTTCGAATCGCTTGATTGATTGGTTCATTGAATATTTGAAATTTGTAAATAAATACAAGTGCCAAATATCCTCATTAGGATAAGAAAATAGAAAACTAATCGATAATTCAAATGATGAAATTAACCGTGGAAAGAAAAAATGATGGGAATTCAATATCATCATTGCTCATTCCAGTCTTGAAAAAAACTGTCTTTATAAGAACAAATATTTTCAAATGACAAATAAGTTATAACTATTCAAGTCATGTCGCATAACTGTCAAGCGTATAGATCTAGAAAAATGTGTTTTGTGGCTGTATACACTACTTGACAATTATGCGACGACATGACTTGAATAGTTATCACTTATATCATCTTGAAGCTATCATAATTATCTGTGTTTGTCGCGTACTAGAATTTCGATATCTAATACCGTTCAAAAGTTGTCATCAAAAAATTGATATTTCGCTAAATCGACTCCCATGGACTCTTAAGACAGTGTTTTGTGGTATAACAGGTGGTCGGTTGGGGTATCGACGAGACGGCGGAACTTAGCGAAGAGCTGATGATGACAACAATGCCCGTCGTCTCCTACGTCACGTGTATCAGAAGCAAGCCTGACCACTACGCCAGAATCCTCAGCAAGACCACATTCTGCGCGGGACATCGCAATGGTAGGTCTACTGGCTGTGACCATCAGGCACCCGCTGTTTATCGGACCATCGGTCTATCTCATCACAAGCGGACGTTGTTGTTGTTGTTGTTGTTGTTGTTGTTGTTGTGCGCAGCCTAAACCAACCCAATTAACACAATCCAAAAAAATTAAGGACTCTATAACAGGTCGCGTAGTTCCTCCGACTGTCGCCCAGGAGGCATCAGTGTCGAGTTCACATTTTCTATCCATCGCCTAGATATAACCTATCCGAACTAACATAAAATAAATAACCTGACCAAACAAACATTGTAAACTAATTTAGTCTAAACTAAAACCGATTAAAAACCTACTTCAGGTCCGACAAGTATAGCCATTTCACCACCAAACAACAAGATTATAATAAGGCACGAACGAGCGAATGATAGATGAACGATATTCACAAAAACCCATACCCATATATTATGCGGGACTCGAACCCACGCACGACTCGACTGCAGTTTATGAAGCAGTGCCTTGGCTGAGTGAGACACGGGGGGCAGCAGAGAATGTTATGGCTTATTGCGCATGACGAACCTTCATGACGCTCATTTTTCTGGACTGACAGCCGATGTCGATCTTATAAACGTGTTCACGTCAAAACAAAATATATGTGTAAGACAGAGAGAAGAGAGAGAGAGAGAGAGAGAGAGAGAGAGAGAGAGAGAGAGAGAGAGAGAGAGAGAGATGAAGAGAGACGGGGGGATACTATGGCTTATTGCGCATGACGAACCTTCGTGACGGTCATTTCTCTTGACTGACAGATTTTATAGACGTTTCCACGTCAAAAAAAATAACATTCCCTTGTTCCAGGCACGAGCGCGTGCAACGGGGATTCGGGCGGCGGTATGCTCTTCCCACGGAGGTCACGTGACGGTAAGAACACGTGGTTCCTGCGAGGTCTGGTTTCCAACAGCGTGTCGCGAATCAGCGAGCGATCGCTCAAGCCCGTCTGCGATCCCGCCTTCTACGTCGTCTTCACGGACGTCGCCCAGTACTTGGACTGGATTGGTCCGCACGTTAGAGACTAAAAGTGCGGGCTGTCGCGCAGGACTGCCACTGATGTATAGGCCCAATGTGTTTACGTTGAATGATGAATTACTGCATTCATAATTTATAATAATTTAATACAATAAATATTGCATCTATGGACCCGACTTTTGGGTCTTCAATTTGAGCTTAGTTTTATGAATTGATAGTTACTGGATTAAGTAATAGTTAGCGGATTAACTTGTTATCTTCTTGGTTATGCGTGTTATTTTCGTACCTTAACTGATAGTTGGAGTAAATCAACACTTAGCCAAGATTAGTAAAACCGCCTATTAGTGAATTAAGTGATGGTTAGCGGATCAGCTTGTTATCACCCTTAGGCCTATGAGCTACGTATGTTATTTTTGTACCTCGACTGATGGTGAAATAGTTAATGCTATAGTAAGAGTTGATATGAATTGAATAATGCAATAATGCACAATGCAGGAGATAATTATTTTGTGAATGAATGAATATTAGAGTTTTAAGGCGCATCGACAGCGAGGTCATTTAGCGCCTGTAATTATTTTGTATTTATGTATATTATGGATTACACGGAAAGTTATGGTCACCGACAGCGCAGTCATGGTGTTGAAGTTCATTGGTTTTAAATAATTAAAATGGGGTGGTAAGATCGCCCTTGTGGTGCCCCGTCCAAACGATCCTATCTTTCATCCATAGCCTTAATTGGGGAACAATGATTTTGTATCAAGTTTCGATGTTATTAAAAAAAAAAAAAAAAATTATGTATTTAATATGATTTTTTTTCAGTGTAATATTTTTTGGCATTGTAACATTTCATTTATTGTAATCTTTCTCTCTTTTAGTTACATTCAGATGAGTCCAATATCCGAGTATAAATGTATATTTTCATTTTCTGTGACGTAACAGACAAATAAATGAATGAATAAATAATTTCCGTACACCGAATTGATAATTTACTGCTTTTCAAAGTATTACACACATGAAAACACATGAAAAAAAAACACGCATAAATGTATAAGCTTTTATCTGTCTCAAATACAATGTTTAGACGAGAAGTCGAGTGACTAGCACACTGAACCGTCATTCAGGAGACCGGGATTCTATTTCCGCCACGGTCGACCATCCTGAAAGAGGTGCATAGTGGTTTCCCTCTGTTGTTCAGGTCAATCTGAATACTGAGATGGTTTCCTAGCAACAGGTCACAACCGACCTCTTCGCACTTTAAAAAAATATAATATAATAAAATGATATCTTATCATCCCGTCATCTCATACATCATTCACCGACGCCAATAGATCTCAGTTATCGGTACAGCGCGTTGTGTAACCAAATGCAATGTTTAAAGTTGCTCGAATTGACCACAGATGGCAGAGCGGGGAACTCTTTCACGTTTGCTAATGACGTTTGTTGACAATGTACATAGGGCAAAAAGTAACCGCCAGGATTATTTCAAAGATATAAATCATAAATGATCCTGAAACCTTGACAATGCAGGATACAAAATTAAAAAATATATCATATAAGATGCAGTCAATATTTGTCGAAAATGCTAATGACTCAAATTTTGTAGTGACAGTAACTGTGGAAATACCAGCTGTAGGCCCTATGTAACAGTAATACAAGATATATTTGGCATCCATTTTTTTTTTTTTAAATAACATCGAAAATTGATATAAAATCATTGTTCCCCAATTAAGACTAAGAAAGGTGGGATCGTTTGGACGGGGCACCACAAGGGCGATCTTACCACCCCATCTTAATTATTCAAAAATGAAATAACAAAATCATGAATATAGGCCTATGTTCATTCTTTTCATTTTTCTGTTCCTAATCCAACTGACAAGATGATGATAATAATGTATTTATTTCAGAACATGACTATCAATTATCTCACAGCCTATACCGTTATATACATGAAAATAACATGTAGCATGTATCATGTAATTGATTATTTATTATCATTAATATTATTATTATTATTATGCTGTCTGCCATTATATTATATTATATCATATTATATATTATATTATATTCTGCTATATTATATTCTGCTGACAGGCTGCTCTTGTAGATTGGAGGAAATTAATATATTTATAAGATTCCTCTTTCTTGTGTGAATAAAAAACGTTATTAATTATAGTTTACAAAAAGTTACAGTTTACAGTAGGTCCAGATTGTTTTATATTCAAGTTATAAAAACATTCATTTCTCCCAGGTAGAGTTATTAAATAATTCAAGTACAAATTTCAATTAAAGCAGTTCATTCAAATATACAGGTGTTTTTTCGACGAGTAATTCTCTCGATAGCATGTATAGGTGAATGCCACCCAGGATAGTTTCTACAGGTCACAATCGCTTCCAATTCCCACTATCCATCATATCCATCACCTTCCATCATCCATCACTATCAATTCCCATCACCTGACAAACCTTCAACTCATCATCCCATCATCCGCTCATCATTCATCTGACGCCAATATATATTGGTTACTGTCAGTCCACTATTGAACCAATATAGGCACAAATAAATCCATAGGAACGTTTTACAAGCCTAACCATTTGATGTGTACAAGAACACATATTTTAGAAACCATGTCATTGACTCAAAACCGTTGAAACTAAAATGTCGGAATGTTGCATACATTATTGTACACACATCGAATGAGCAGTTTAGGCCTACTACAATTTGCACCAAGGTGGGTGCTCGAGTGGCTAGCACGTTGAACCGTCATTCAGGAGGCCGGGGTTCGAATCCCGCCGACCATCCTTTTTACAGCTAGGTTTTTCGGGGTAATTCCCTCTGTCGTTAAGGTTGAACTGAGGTGGGTTCTTAACGATATTTAATCACGGCCGACTCCTTCCCATTATCCAAAAACACATATAGGCCCTACCCAAGATGCATAGAGGGTTTGTTAACGCAACCCACAATGCATCTTGGCCCTACCTGAAAATAGCATGTTATCTGTTTACCAACATCTAATTATCATTCACCGACGCCAATCGAGTGTCATCATGTAACATGATGTAATGATGTGTAATGCCATGTAATAATAATGTGATTATATATAATCATCATTAGGCATACTTGATGCGTCAATAAACATAATTTATAAATGACACAAATAAAATGACGATTTTGTACTTTTAATGTTATTACCGGTAAGTGTTTTCAAAAACATGACATAAATGTGTAAAAGAATACGACATGGCTATAGACCAAGATGTATTGAGGAGGTCGGGGTTCGAATCCCGCCGACCATCCTTTTAACAGAGGTTGCATCTTGGCCTAAACAAAATAATAGTCCTACTCACAGTGAAGGTGGTGCGTTATCTCTCTGATGCATTCCTCTTCATCTTCTTTCTTCTCCTTATGCTCCTTTGGCGAAATCGAGTTTCTTGTATACAAATCAGCTATAATAAGTTTCTCCTAAGTGCACTTCATGTAATCGTGTTGTTTATTTGTTAGACCAACAAATTATGCATGGTCAGACAGGTGTGGAAGTAGGGTTAGAATCTAGGCCTACCTTGTCATTTTGCACTGTTTAGTTTCTATGGACACATCCGTATTTAGGATCACACTCTATCAAGGAATCAGTTGCACTATTTCCACTACACACTCTTCTCACTGGCTTCTTATTGCATCTATATCAGGCATAATTAAACAATAGGCCTACAATTCACGTGAGAATAGAAAAGAAAAATAGACTAGACAAAGTATTCACTAGCATGAAGTTGGTTTCGTACAGCAAGCGCAGTGTTCGATTTTCGATAATTCGCGGCGGGTGAAACGAGTTAATGTTTATTACAGTGCCAACGTATGAATTGAAAATTACCCTTCATTTTATAATTATATATTTGTTTATTTAATTTATCCATATTGGGTTTAACGACGCACTGTGATTTATTTATTTACATTAAATCTGAGGACGCACTGTTGACTGTACTGATGAGTGATGAGTAATTGATCTATTGGAGTCGCTGATTGATGAATAAGATGACGGGAAGATGAGATGATAGATTATTTTATTATCATCATTTATTTTGATAGTGGGAAGGTGTCGGTCGTAGCCTGTTGTTGAGGAACATCAATTCAGTATTAACCTGAACTATATACGTAAACCACAAGAAACCTTTGTCAGGATGGTCGACCATGGCGGGAATCGAACTCCGACCTCCTGAATGAAGTAATGAAAGTAAACAAAGTGAATACCAAATTGACGACATGAAATAATGATGACAGAGATTATTAAATATCATTATCATAAAAAAACAAATGAGAATATAATTTTTTTGTGGTCAACATTTTACTTGAACCATTTTCCTTATTTTCTGTATGTGATTTACCGCACTGTATAGTCGAATAGGCCTCTAAGTGTGATTGATATTAGAAAAGTCATCCAACCGTTTCCGGTTTACGTCAAGACAGCGGTTTGCACTCTTCATGAGATCATGAATATCGTAATGGGTATAAATAGATGTAGGCCTAATCAGTGATTAATATATGAATGAAAAAAGAACTTGATTGTTTAAAAAAACACAAGGAAAATGTAGCGCAGACCTAGTATAAAATGCAATTGTTTTTTATTTCTTGTCAACTCAACATCACAAAACATAGCACCCAATCAAAATGGGCTGTCAATTAGGAAGGATTTTCGAAATCGCTAATCAGCTAGGGTTTCTCAAGTTTTTAGGTATAGTCGTTTGAATAAGCCACATCCGTCACTATTTTTGTAATTTATTTATATTGGGTTTAACGACGCTCTCTAACTGATGACTATACGATCTATTGGCGTCGGTGAACGATATATGAGATGGTGGGATGATGATAATTATAAAAGCTTATTTTATTGGAAGTTTTTGAATAGTGGGAAGGAGTCGGTCGTGGCCTGTTGATAAGAAACCATCCCAGTATTGACCTGAACGACAGAGTGAAACCACGAAAAGCCCCTGTCAGGATGGTCGATAATGGCGGGAATCGAACCCCGGTCTCCTGAATGACGATTCAAAGTATTAACCACTCGGCTAAACGTCTCAGTTTATGTAAACAATATATCATAAACAGAATAGATGTGGTCACGAGATATGAAGGTTCGAATCACCCGGGCGATAATGGTATGGGGTAGAAGTGGACGGTCGATCGGTACTTTCTTATCACGTAGCTACTAAGACGCGAGCACAGCTGACTTCGGCGCGTATACACTTTGGTGCCATCTCTCTGATCATATCTCTATGTTCCATCTCCAATCCGACCAGATAGAAGAGAGGCTCTTAGACTCAGGTATAGGCCTAATCTGGGTAGGTAATGACTCCTGCTAGGAACTAGTCGCAAGTCGACGCTGTTCTATTGTCAACTCCTACCCCCTTCCCTCTACCCCCTACCCCCTACCCCCTACCCCTTTCCCTCCCCCTTATCCCTTAGACAGGTGATGTTTGTCTCTAGGACCTGCTACATTTCACACACCAATCACTTCTGTCTTGTGCACCGTTCGGACAACATCGAAACGTATTTCGACACAAGTTGCGTCCAAACATAAAATTGAAAAATTGACTAAAATTGAAAATTGAGAATCTTGACATGTGACTCTTCGATACTTGGGCCTATACTTTGTGAACATCTTAGTAATTTTCGCATATGCCGAGTATTCAAGTTAGAAAAGTGAGCTCTGACATAAGGATTTGATTATTTCCAAAGAAAGTGAGAGAAAGTGTTTTTAGTGGACTTTGTTTGAGAATTGATATTACCTTTTTCAATCTTCAATCATCGCGAAAAATACTTACTATAATTGAATGAGTGATTTTTTTTAATTGACTTTATATTTCTGATAAAGTGTCGTAATATCACGATTACTGTGAGGAATAGCCAAAGATAGTACAATTTTGTTGAGGTAAGTTGGTCACATTTTTATATTGTTATAAATATTCATAGAATTTGATATTAGATAACAAAATGGAACTGTGTATATGAGTTGGAAAAAAATTATTATCATCATCATATATAAGTGGTGGAGGTATATAATACTATAGGCCTACGCTTAGCAGTTTTTAGATTGAATACATTCTATTTAATATTGATTACATTGATCGATAATGAATTAGTAATTGTGATAAGTGGCTTTGGGAGACGGTAAATCGGGAGACTATTTGATTTTCTGTTTAATGTGTTGAGTAATTGATATAAAATACGAACTCTCATTCAGGAGAACTGGGTTCGATTCACGCCATGGTCGACCACAGCTTTTTCATGGTTACTCTCCTGGATGATTCCCTGACCTTTCCACTATCCAAAATACTAATAAAACTAAACAATTCGAAGAACTTTATCGTATAACAAACACTATTCGAGTATATTCCACATTACTTCTATTGATGTACTGTTATTTGACATAATTAAATGAATAAATGCCTCACTTGTATCCACGAAAGAAGCTGGTTCCGAACGACCGTCCCCCCTATACCACGCCACTGACGAGTGGGTGGTTTGCTCGTCCATCTCTCGTGTTAATATGGGTATCAATGTCACAGTGCATCTCCGATATAAGTGGACATTGTTACTAATAACGATCTCGCATATCAAACAATATATAGGCTTCTGTCAAGTAACAAACGACAAACAATAGTTACCATAGCAACACAGCGAACTGGTAGACTACAATACATTCTGATTGGGCAATTCCAACTGGTGGACATTGTCTGTCTCTTTCAACAATGGATGACGTCACTTGACAGAAGCCCATAGTCTGGGCACGATGTAGTGACACCAACCTATTTCATCATAATATAAAAAAGGTGCGCCAACTCCCATACTGATAACATGGAAGGTATTTGTGGTGTCTTGCTGTCAGTTCAGAGCCAAAGGTCCCGATTGCCTGTCACTATTTAGCGGATTCCCTTGTGAACTAGATGTAGATAAGAGTGGCTAAGGTATCGGTGGTATTGTTGAACTAACAAAATATATAATTCTCGTAAAAAACAAATGCACAACTGCTAACATTATAATTCTACTGGGCCGTGTATACCATTGTTGAGTATTGTTGTTTTAAATAGTTCGATATAAAAGTGATTAGTTGCACTATACAGGCAATCGGGACCCTAGACTCAGATTCTGACCCCGGAAATATTTCACTTTCAAGACCAGAGTTGGGTCATCTTCTTTATATTATCATAAAATAGGTTGGTATCACTACATCGTGGTCTGGTACACTTTACTCAACTATAGGCAACTTGTAAGACAGATTCAATATTGTGTCTGATGACCACAAAAAATTCAGAAATCCATTCCATTTTGAAAGCTAATTGGCCGTGAAATTACTATTTGGAGTGGGTGAATATATATATAAGATGATAGGATGATGAGATGAGAGGTTAGGTTATTTCATCAGGTGTCTTTGGATTGTGGGGAGGAGTCGGTCGTGGCCTGTTATTAAGGAACCAACCCAGTATTGACCTGAATGACAGAGGGAAACCGCGAAAAACCCCTGATAGAATGATCGACCATGGCGGGAATCGAACTCCTCTCTTCTAATAGGCGGTTGTGTAATCTTCCATGTCGTCAGCTGGCAAAAGCCTAGATCTAACTAAACAGCCTTATATTCTAGCAGATAGTCAAAATATAGTACGGAAGTGAAAATTGAAATGCGGTATGAACAATAAGCAGCAGGCAAAGGTGTAGAGGTGTAAATGAAAATATTCCGGGAATATGTTGAAAGAAGGAGGGAATTAATTTTGATTGGATGTGAATTACTATTATTACATACTACTTTATATTGACGGAAAATTGGATTGAAAAATCACAAAAAGAAAATCCCTGGATACTGAATTATTGGAATACGCCATTTAAAAAACATGTGAATAACATTATATCATGCAAATAAATCCCCGTGACGTCACAGAAAAAGAAATAAAAACAAATTCATCCTCACGAAGAAGCGTCACTGAAGGGGAAGTACTTACAATATTTATCAACACTTTTATCCACGAAAGATAAATGCGCGAACCACCCGTTCGCTAGTACTGTGGGATTGATGAGACGTCCGATCGAAACCTTCATCTCTTGTAGATTCACTACTCCATACTTGCTATACATACCGCGAGTATTGACGGATCGACACTCCCAATCGCCAATGCTAGAAAATACATGAGACTATCGATCGAATCTGCAAACAATCATCAACAATTTGATCGAGGAAAATAGAATACCCGATAGTAAATAGTCACCCAAGTTTTCATTATCTACTGTTTGTTATAATTCATTCCAATCAATATAATATATGTATAAAAATTGTTTTTTTTCAAGCACAAAATGACCTAGCTATTGACGTGCCTTTTTAAACCCAAACATTCATTCATCCAATATAGAAGGTTCCGAACGGCTGTCCCCATTATAACACACCACTAACACGCGGGTGGTTCGATCCTTTCTTGGGCACAAGTACTACATCGCATATTATACAGAATGTGCGGTACCGAGACGCGTGGCCGAGTAGTAACACACTGAACCGTCATCAGGAGACCGGGGTTCGATTCCCGCCATGGTCGACCATCTTGACAGGGATTTTCGTGATTTCCCTCTGTCATTTAGGTCAATACTGGGATGATTCCTTAACAACAGGCCACGACCGACTCCTTCCCACCATCCAAGGCACCTAATAAAATAACCTCTCATCTCATCATCCCATCATCTCATTCATCATCCAGCGACGCCAATAGATCGTAGCCATCAGTATAGTGCTTCGTTAAAACCCAATATAAATAAATAAATATATAAAAGAATGTGCGGTTATAAATCAAACAACACATCCAAGTCACATCCTCTCTCTACACCACAACGGAACCCCATTTCAACCTTTCCAACGTCAATCACTAACCTCATTACCGGTTCGAAACATCCGATCGTCAATATTATCGTATACAAAAAACAGTCGTTCGTAACCACCACACCCCACAATCATCACCCGTCATTCAACTTTCATCAAAATATAAACTCATTTATGTTTCTCGGTTTAGAATCGAGCGAACAGTCTTGCGAGAATGTTGCTGTTGGCGTTGATGTTGGCGTCGCTTCTGGGCGTCGGTCTTGGGCAGAGGATCCCGACGTCGCCGTGCCCGAACGTGTTCGAGTATCAGGCAGTTGGGCAGCAGTGGGCAGGGCATGTCATTGCGCCTGCGCCCAAGCCGGGCATACCTCTAGTGCTGACTGTCAAGCTGTTTATTGCTGCTATATTGCCGTCGGTGAGTTCTACTAAATAGATAATTATAACAATTTTTTGTAAATTTGAGTTACTCTGTACCATCCCCAATTTCGTAAAAATTTTCCTGAAGATTGTGTTTTTGAATAAATAAACATCAAACTTTGTCAAAAACCACACCTGGCAACACAAATTACCACCAAAACATTAAAAACCGAGTTTATAAGCTCCGTTCCGCCTGCCGGCGGTATACGCGGGGTAAGTACACCAACCTGACCTAAACCACTTGATACGTCATCCCAGCTGTGACAGCATAGCAAAAAACATGGCGGAGTATACGTGATATCAGAAAATCACCACATTAAACCAAGTCGCAAACACACAAAACATAACAATTATAAACTTAAGGTTACTCCAAAACACACTTCAAACCTCAAACTACAAGAAAACACCAACATTACCCACAAATCGTAGAATCTGAATTTGGTACCGAGTAACACAAAATTATCCAATTTTTTGTGTATTTTTTTAATTCATATTTTAATATTATATTGATAATTGTTCATAATATTGTTCGTATAAATAGCAGCCACTATTCATCGGACCATCGGTATGTGTCATCTCATGCGGACGTTGTTGTTGCTGTTGTTGTTGTTGTTGTTGTTGTTACGCTCACACTGAATCAAATTTAATCAAGGAAGTGACTTCTTACATAACAACCGTATTGATCACTGTTGTGTAGTATATAATTGTTAATTTGGGTTCAATTGTGTTAGTCTTAGGTTGTAATACATTTGTTTAGGTTGGGTTGGTTAGGTTAGTTAGATCAGGTAATATTTCATCAATTCAGATTACTCGCCACAACAACAACAACAACAACAACAACAACAACAACAATGCCCGCCAAAGGTCACGACATACCCCGGGCTAGCTGCACATAGACATAGACTCTAATTGACCCAATCTGATCGAACTGACCTCTCTAAACTAACCTGACCTTTCCTCACCTATCCTAACCTTTCCAAACTAACCTGACCTTTCCTCACCTATCCTAACCTTTCCAAACTAACCTGACCTTTCCTAACTAACCTGACCTCTCCAAACTAACCTGACCTTCCCAAACTAACCTGACCTTTCCTAACTAACCTGACCTTTCCAAACTAACCTGACCTTTCCTCACCTATCCTAACCTTTCCAAACTAACCTGACCTTTCCTCATCTATCCTAACCTTTCCAAACTAACCTGACCTTTCCTCACCTATCCTAACCTTTCCAAACTAACCTAACCTTTCCTAATCTATCCTAACCTTTCCAAACTAGTCTGACCTTTCCTAATTTATCCTAACCTCTCCAAACTAACCTGACCTTTCCTAACCTATCCTAATGCACTTACTGAAACAATGTAATCTGAACTGAAACTAATTAATTCTGAAACTTGATTCCGGCCCGATGAATACCACTTCGAATATACATTGATCACTTGGGTCAAAGATTTCACCGAATCGTTGACGAATCCGTTGAGGTATTTGATTGATTGGCCAATGAAAAACTCGGGTAACCAATGGGTATAACATTATAACTGTTGAATAACTTTTAATGAACTATCAAAAAAATTGATTTGAACGAAAGGGATTTGGCGTCGCCTTCTAAACAGAAGGAACTTTTGAGAATTGTGGTTTCTAGAACCTCGTAGGCCAATTTACCCCAATTAGGCTATATTGTTAGGAATATATATTTTGACGTTTTGAAATGTTGAAAATATGTGTTTCGAAATTTCTCGGAATGAAAGACAAGACTACTGTAGAATGATTTCTCGGTTTGAAAACAAAGTTAGAATAGAAGAGCAATGTTTTTGTGAGAAGAGAATTTGTTCGATTGGAAATTTTGAAGAGCTTTATTACTAAGTTAATAAAGTGTGATAATTTTCAATGAATTCAATGATAATAGTACACATAGAATTTGACTCATTTTATCTCGCAAAAATTAAATCTTGACGGACAATATGTTGAATATTATTTTTGCGTTTTGCGTTCTGCAATTAGAGTATATTATATGTTCTCTAAAAAAATAACATCAAGATTAATTTTTATGAGGTTATACTGTGGTTATACGCATGTGACAATGTGATAGGACTGGAGCCAGATTGTAGATAATATCTTCATCTTCATCATCATCTTATTATTATTCCATATATTGTGTTGTCGACGACAATTTAGCGATTTACTAGTAATTAGTCGTGATCGATCGAAAAAAATATACAATTAATCAGCAACTAAAACCAGTAACTAAAAAGATAGTGCGTACAGTACGACGGTCCATGCACACATATTTGTGTATGGAATTTCGCCAAAGATTTCAAGAGAATTATTTTGGATGTCAATTTACTGAGAACTTGCACAATGTGCGAAAGAATGTGTAAAAGAGTTGTGATGGAAAGGGGTGGTTTGGCGAAGAGAAACGAGTAGTCGAACAATAGACTTTGAGTTGGACTTTAGCCTGTACATAATCCGTAATTACTTATTCCACCGTCCACGCTTTTAAAGTGCATGACGCCTTTCTTAAAAGCTAGTTTTTAACATTCTTGAAATATCTTTTTTATATTGACTTCTCTTTATATTGTACTCTTTTATTGTTAACCCCCTCCCCTTTACACTCACAAATGTTTTGTTTTGTTTTCTACATTGCAACCTTTCTTCCAGAAAACGAAGATCTACCTAACATCACAACACAGTTCTATTGGTACATTGTATTGATTAGAGGCAGACTTTCTGTCTTGAAATGTCAAAATAAGTCAATATAATATCATTATGATTATAAATATAATAATATTTACAATATAATTATAATGCATCATGATCAGAAATAAAGTTCAGTTGGACGTGAGTTCAAGTCCTGAATAAAGCATGTGTGTTCACAAATCATCCACCCTCAATCTGTGTTATGTTCACAAAAGGTCATAACTTTGATCCGGCTCAAAGTTACGACAATTTCTAGAGATAATACCATATTTGATCTATTACTTTTGATTCATTAATTTTAATAAATAATAGATTGATGATAATAATGGATTTAATATAAAATCAAGATTAAAAAATCAAAAATAATAGATCATATATGGTATTACCTCTAAAAATTGTCGTAACTTTGAGCCGGATCAAAGTTATGACCTTTTGTGAATCTGGGTCCTTCAAAATATGACTTCGTTCGTACCCCCAAATAACGTAGCTGTTGTTGGGGTTGTGAGCAAGCAATAATTATCATTTAAAAAAAATATGTGAAGAGAAAAAATACTCTTACTTGGAAACCATTTTATATTTTATAACTTGTATTATTATATAAAAACATAATATTATATTACCAAATATTTACTTTTTTATATAACAATCCATTCAGACGAACGAATAATAAATTGATGAATTCACATCCTTCCCCCGTAGCTCGGTCAGCTGAGGCACCGCTTTAGAACTGAAACAGAACTGGTTCACAAACTGAAGTCATCGTTGACCGTGGGATCGAGTCCCAAATAAGGCGTGGGTTCTTGTAAACGTCTCTTCACTTGTCATTTCATCATTACCCGCTCATTCGTACCCCCGTATAACCTAGCTGTTGCTGGGGTCGTGAAGCATACAATAATCATCAACATAGTGACAATTTGCTTCGCTAGACTTGACTTCTTACCTTCATAGTAATGATTTTACATCAGTATAATAATATCTCATTGATTTTATAAGTCCATAAATTATATAATTTCCATTTAATAATAGTTTTTCATGTGGGTCATTCAGGAGACCGGGGCTCGATTCCCGCCATGGTCGACCATCCTGATATGGGTTTTTCGTGGTTTCCCTCTGTCGTTCAGGTCAATACTGGGTTGGTTCCTTAACAACAAACCACGACCGACTCCTTCCCACCATCCAAATACACCTGATGATATAATTTTTCATCTCAACATCTCACCATCTCATATCATTCACCGACGCCAATAAATTGTATAGTCATTAGTAGAGTGCGTCGTTAAACCCAAATATAAATGAATTGATACAATTCACGACTCAAAATGGGCGTGGCTTTACCAGTCGGTCTTCTAGATCTATATCACCTGAGGTCGTCTAGAGACACCCTAATTGGATATTTGGATTTCAACTCATTTCTAGCAGCCCGTCGATTGGATATTATGATTTGTGACGTCAAGGGGGCGGAGACTGCGAGTCGTCAATTCTATTTTTTATAAGAGGCCTCTTCACATGTTGCCTACCGGCTTGATTGCAGACGTTCGCGAGCCAAGTTGGCAACGGAAAACCAATCATCGTATCAACATACAGTTTTCAGTTAAATAATCACCAGTATTCAAACCGTGCTCGCTCGAAAAGCTTTAGTTCGTGGTATGTTTTCAACCCTTTCAAAATAATTGTCAAAAATCAACATGTTTCTACCTGTTTCTCATTGTTTTTATGATTTTTTCAGAGTAATACAATATGAAATAATGATTTTTAATAAACGTAGAGGCACAGATATACTCATTGTTGTTTCATTGCAAAAATAATTAGACTGATTGGTCTCACCGTTTACCCACCATGTGTTGGGAGCTAAAGGCCTGTGTTGGCGCTTTTTGTCCTGTTTTGTTCGTTCCCCGCAGGTTTTACTCATGGGTTGTGAGATGTAAAGTAGCAAGTAATATTCACTGAAGTCGTTATCCGTTTTATTTCCAGCAACAATCCGGCCGGCTGAGTCTCTGGCAAGATAAGAATGTTATCGCGCGGGAGATCAACGCTCAGTCCATCCAGACGGTCGACTATGACGTCACATTCCCGATACAATCGCCGCTCCCCCAGGTCGACCAGATAGTCGTCAACAGGATCATCGTCTGTCAAGGACCCACAGGTAGATTCACGACCACTTGGACTGCTATCAGGGGACGTCTATGAATCAAGTCACACTTTTTCAGGCCACTTTGAACCCCTCCTTCCTCCCATGTCACAGTTGGTCACAAAACGTATTACCCACCCCTCTTTAATTACGTCACAATTTATCATACTCCCCCCCCTCCCTCTAACAAAACATTGAAAAAACAGGTGCCAAAGGTAAAATAAAGTGATGAATTCAAAAAATTAATTTCTGTATGTTTGCTCTTTGAGAAGTCAAACTTAATAATTATTTGATATGCATCTGCTGTTTCTAGGGTGGGTATAAATATAAGAATCTATAAGAATGGCGTCAAATTCATGGAACAAAAAAATGGTACGTCACACAGTTACCTCCCCCCCCTGTAACACCTTGTCACAAATCTTGACAACCTCCTCCCCCCTAAGCTGTGACGTGATTTATGGACGTCCCCTAGGGATAAGAACGTGATGTAAAGATGATACTAATGAAAATAGAAGGGTTGGGAAACGTTAAGGAGAAGGGGGCAGGGAGGGGGGGAAGCTGTTGGAAAAAGTATTCTTAGAATAGAATATGTTTGGACATATCTCAACGATTTTGTACAGCTGTGTGCTGATTGAAAGGTAATTAAAATACGGGTATATGCGGAATACCTAAGACAAACCGTTTGGGGCCCATGTTAGTTTATTGGTAAATAGTATCGGTATATATTATTGTAAGGGGGTTCAAAGGTGTTATTCAATAATGTTATTGGGAATATAATTGTGAAGAAAGACCTAAATATGCTGAATTCAGTTCTACCGTGCATCTACTATTGCAATTAAAATATTGGATACAATTTCTCGCCCGCTTATTCTCATCATTTAATCTTTATAGTGGCTACCAGTAGTTCAAAAATAATCCTCAATTTTGTATTAATTAATTTTGATCAGTTTTGTATTGGTGAATCACGGTTTTTGAAATACCAATACCAATCAGGAAGTTCATATCAGTATATAATCATGATGCACGAATTGAGTATTAGTAAATAATTCCAATCTTTTTTTTCTCAGGTGAGATCAAAAGATAGCATAGACAAACTATACCAATACCAAAATCTATATGTAATATTTATTCATAAATATATATATATATATATATATATATATATATATATATATATATATATATATATATATATATATATTTATTTATTTATATTCGCGGACGGACGTACGTCTTGAAAATATAATAAAACATAGTCCCCACTAACTAACAACTTTTCAATTAATTCCAGTCACCGCAAGAGCTCTCACAAAAGTCACTCTCGAGCACACTCTATTCCCTCTCGCCCAACCTCTTCCCTCCGATCGACAACCTCCTGGGAATAACTTCCAGAACCAACCAGATCGTGAATCAGAAGAGTCGTTCCTTAACAGACCTTTCTTCCCTGAAACGGGTCCAGCTCAGCGTTGGGGATCGAGTATTCCTCCTATTCCCTACCGTCCCACGACGACGACCACCACCAGGAGGCCATCCAGAGTGACGTCACCTAGGAGACCGCCGACAAGAACAACAACAACAACAGAACGGCCGGAAGAAGATGACGAGTATGACATGGAGCAAGAAGGTATGAATTATATATTTTTCACCGCGGGATGAATGAATAATAACACACTAAACCTTCATTCGGGAGACCGGGGTTCGATTCCCGCCATGGTCGACCATCCTGAGATGAGTTTTTCGTAGTTTCCCTCTGTCGTTCAGGTCAATACTGGGATGGTTCCTTAACAACAGGCCACGACCGACTCCTTCCCACCATCCAAAGCACCTAATAAAATAACCTTTCATCTCATCATCCCATCATCTCATTCATCATCCACCGACGCCAATAGATCGTAGCCATCAGTATAGTGCATCGGTAAAACCCAATTTAAAAAAAAGAATGAATAATGAGATGAAGGTTTCTTAGGTAATGGGAAGGATAATGGGAAGAAAGTGATGCACCTGTATTGTAGAAACCATCCTGGCATTAGCCCAGACTACCACGAAAAATATGTGATGATGGCATGGACGGTGGTGGGGATCGTACCAGGTCCGATATGCCCCTTCAACTCCTGGATCACATGAAGCGAGTGCGTTAGCAACTGAGCTACGTTTGTCGGTGGTATTAGTTATATGTTGATAAAATAAGATGAGTTATTAAAACATGCATGTTGATTGGTGACAAATGCACATTGCCGGGTGGGATAGTGGCTAGCACGCAGAAGACTGGGATTCGATTTTCGTCATGGTTGACCAAGCTGACAAAAGAGCTTTTTCTTTGACGTTTAGGTTCATACTGGGATACCGAGACGCGTGGCCGAGTGGTAACACACTGAACCGTCATTCAGGAGACCAGGGTTCGATTCCCGCCATGGTCGACCATCCTAACAGGGTTTTTTCGTGGTTTCCCTCTGTCGTTCAGGTTAATACTGGGATGGTTCCTTAACAACAGGCCACGACCGACTCCTTCCCACCATCCAAAATACGTGATGGAATAACCTTTCATCATCCCATCATCTCATTCATCATCCACCGACGCCAATAGATAGTAGCCATCAGTGTAGTGCGCCCTTAAAACCCATTAAATATAAAAAACATACTGGGATGGTTCCTTAACAACAGGACCAAGACCTGGCGTCCTATAAATTCATTTATTTTCATTCAAATTGGGCTAAATGACGTACTATACTGATGCCTACGATCTATTGGCGTTGGTGAATGACATATGAAATGGTGGGATGATGAGATGAAATGTTATTTCATTAGGTGTTTTAGGATAGTGGGAAGGAGTCGGTCGTGGCGTGTTATTAAGAAATCATCCCAGTATTGACCTGAACGACAGAGGGATGTAAGCCGTTCTGTTGAGTATGAATATGAAGTGACACTAATGTGTGTTGCAGCCATGTGCGGCTACCCGATAGCGTCTCAGCCTCTCATCCTGCGGGGGACGCCGACGGAGAGGGGGGAGTGGCCTTGGTTGACGGCCATCTACCTCGAGGAGAAGATGACTTTCGTCTGTGGAGGCACACTCATCAACTCCAGACACGTGATCACAGGTACATATTGTTGTTGTTGTTGTTGTTGTTGTTGCTTTTATTGACATTTTTTGGAGAAGTTACATATTTTGTACACAAGAGCCCACAAAGGTTATTTGGATTGTCGGTGGCAATTCACAATTAATCATAAAACAAATGCGATCACAAAATGAAATGTAAATTTATAGTTAGAATAACATCGCTAGAATAACATCTGCCCTATTAATGAACAGTGTTGTGTCTTGTCCAGGTATGTTTTTCATCTGTTATCTTACATAGATAATAATAATCCCGTTATCTAATAGTAGGCCTACTTGATGCGAAAGATGTTCTCAATTTCGAAAGATATTTTTTCGAGCCAAAAGTGAAACATATCATTGTGCTCAAGTGTTTAGTGGAGATATTTATATATAGGAAGTAGTGTTGCAATGAGTGTCGACAATTGATGCTTTTGTTTTGTGTACCCAATAATTTTTTTTTTAATAATATCGAAACTTTATACAAAATCATTGTTCCCCAATTAAAGCTAAGGGTGAAAAGTAGGATCGTTTGGACGGGCCACCACATGGGCGATCTTACCATCACATTTTAATTATTTAAAACCAATGAACTTCAACACCAGGACTGCGCTGTTGGTGACCATAACTTTCCGTGACCAATAACCCAATAAATGAATGAAAATTCAATTATTACATGGATATGACATAATATTATATTCTTCATGTTGTACTGATCATCATTCAAGGTTATTATTCAATTATTAAAATAATTTCATCATTCATTACTTCACCAATTCATCACAACTAATCTCTTTGTGAACATATATATATCTCATCTCAACTTTTACTGATATATTGTGTTGGTCAAGATGTAATGATGAAACGCAAAAAACGAAAAAATTATGTCATTTTGCTTCTATTTTTCAAATTGAATTCCCAAATTGGAATTTGGATAGAAGTGTGATATTGATTTATTTACTTTTTTGTTTGATGAAGTAAAAACTATTTTGTTAAATACCGGTACCAGAAAATCACAGATCAGAACTATCAACAGTGGGACCTGATTTCAGCTGGTCACTGCATACAAGATCGTTTCGGTGACACGAAGAAGAAAGAGGAGCTGGTGGTGGTCAGCGGGAAGTACGATCTCACGAGATGGGCGGAGCCTAAGAATCAGGCGCGAGAGGTGAGCTAAATCTAGACTAAATATTATCTTTCCAACCAATATTATTGCCAGTTGTCATTACAGTGTGTCGTCAAACCCAATAAAATAAAATGATACGCTGACGTTTACTTCGATTTATGAAAAGTGTGCATATACGGGTGGATCAGTAACTAGCACTCTGAACCGTCATTCAGGAAACCGGGCTTCGAATTCCGCCATTTTCAACCATCCTGACCCACCATTCTTCCTTGAACCATGCTTCCGTGGTTTCTCTCTGTCGTTCACCTTCATACTAAATTTTGACTGATTAGCAATTTCGAGAAATATTATCTGCATCTTATGATGTTTCCATTAATTTGATATTCTCCACGGCTCAAGTTTCTTGATCATTTATCTGTGAAATCTCCCTGGCGGGAAATTTTTACCCTGTGAAGACTGAGGACACATTAAACTATATTCTTCCATTCCAACAGGTATCTGAAATCCACCTCCATCCCGACTACGACTACATCACGATGGCGAATGACGTAGCTGTCCTCACCCTGGACTTCCCCGTGAGGTACACACTGCTCGTGCGCCCGATATGCCTGTGGGACACGGACGCGAACCTGGACCTTGTGGTCGGGAAAATAGGCACTGTGAGTATGATGACGTTGTAGTATGTAGCTGAATTTCATCCGACATGAAATACTAGGCTAACGCAGTATATGCGTTGTAAGATGAACGAGATATCAGAATAAGGTGTGAAAGTTGTTAAAGTAGTTCTATACCCTTGCTAGTTTATTGACTCTGGTATTCTACACACCTTGAAGCATTGTTAGACAAATATCGAATCTAGAAAGCAGTGAATTTTGGGAACATAATTCTGCTATTATTTCCATATTTGATGAATGAAAACAGTTGATTTAATTTTTTTTTCTTCAAAACGGCTGATTCGAATTGCATACAAAATGATAATAATGTGTATCATTCATGTGTACACTATCATAATTTTTTTTTTTTTTAGAGAATTTATTTATCATTTTTTTTTGCCCAGCCTAATCTTATGAGGTTTTTAGAAACTTTGAGATGATATTTCTCAAAATTGGTCCAACCGATTCATTTCAAAAACTATACAGTTTCAAGTTGGATAAGTTTGCGTGTACAAAAAAGTTTCATGTCGATCAGTCGAACTCTGCAACCTGTGCAGTGCTTACGAAATATGGGCAAGGCTCTATAAGAGTGGGAAATGGCGCTAAATGACCTCGCTGTTGATGCGCCTTAAAACTATAATATTCATTCAATAGTGGGATGGAATCTTCGCCATCGCTCATCTGATTGGAATTGCTGTTGATTGCTTGGTGATTGGATGCGATGTTGTGCAGGTTGTTGGTTGGGGCCGAGACGAGACGTCTGAGAAGATAGTGGACACGCCTCAGATGGCGAGGATCCCGGTCGTGTCTCAAGAGACGTGTCTGAGGTCACGGCCAGAGTTCCGGTCGTACACGAACGAGAGGACGCTGTGCGCAGGATTCAAAAACGGTACGCATTCATTCATCAAGTATATCATTGTTTTAATTACAAGGAAATGAATCAGGACCGAGACACGTGTGGTGTTTATAGAGTAAACCGTCATTCAGGAGACCGGAGTTCGATTCCCGCCGTGGTCGACCATCCTGACAGGGGTTTTTCGTGGTTTTCCCCAATCGTTCAGGTTGATACTGGGATGGTTCCTTAACAACAGGCTACGACCGACTCCCTTTTATTATTAAAAAAACACCCAATGAAATAACCTCTCATCTTATGATCTCATCATCTCATATATCATTCACCGACGCCAAAAGTAATCAGTAGAGTATGTTGTTAAATACAGATAAATGATAAAATATATAAATGAATACTTTATTAGTGTGAAATAAAGTCTCTGTCTTACAAAAGGTTACCCGTTAGACACAGAATAATATAAAAATGGAAATAACATATTAATAAATAGAGCAAAATGACAATACAAAAGTGTTTGATAAAAAAATTAATAATAATATTGGGCCATAATCTAGAAAATTGAATATTGTAGGCTAATATTTATAATTATAATTACTATAATAATTATAATATATTGTAATTGAATATTGCACTATACGCATTCCACGAATAGTTGTAATGATAGGCTATATACTTTATCACGTTTCATGCATAAAAATAGGCCTGGGTGTTCAAGTAATTTTCCGTGCAGCATTTATTTCTGCCTCTGTGAAAAATATCTCGCAAAAATGTTTAAAAAAAACTGTACACTACGCAATCGAGCAAACGTCGAGGATCACAGTAATTCTATTCTCAATATAATTTGAACTTTATTCACCACGCAATCCTGGAAAACCCAACCGTTCACCCTCAGGTTTCCGAGCTCTGGAGAGAGTCTGCATTGGCAATTGACGACTCGTAATAGGCGTGGCTTCACCAGTCGGTCTTCTAGATCTATATCACTTGAGGTCATTTGAAGATACCCCGATTGGATATTTGAATTTCACTACAGTTCTAACAGCCCTGTTGATTGGACGGTACGATTTGTGACGTCAAGGGGGCGGAGACGGCAAGTCGTCAATTATTAGCAAAAGGCCCGGTTTTACCAATCTTAGTTAGGGTACTAATCCACTATCTATTAATTAAAGGTACGAAAATAACATATGTAACCAATGGTGATAACAAGTTAATCCACTAACTATTGCTTAATCCAGTTTCGTAAAACCGAGCCCAAGTTGCATCTCCACATAGCTATGGCCTAAGGTTTACCACAAAGCAGCCCTGGAAATAATAACACGTGTTTGATTTCCAGGAACCGGGCCTTGTTCAGGAGATTCGGGAGGCGGTTTCGTCCTGCCCGTCGAACAAGAGAACGGCAGTTTACGGTGGTTCTTGCGAGGTGTCGTCAGTCTGTCGTTAAACGACAGAACAAACATGATATGTGACCTGCGTGAATACGTCATCTATACTGACGTTGCCAAATATAGCGATTGGCTAAGACAATTCAGAAGAAGTTAGTCCTCTTAATTTGGACTAGAATCGTGTGATTGTTTATATTGTAATTATTTTAATTAATTCAATAGAATAATCTAGATCGAATTCGATCATTATTGTTCCTCAGGACTGATGATATAGAGTATATATTCTGAACTGATTCGCAAAGCTTATCATTGTTGGTATACTTGGATCCACGGAAGACAGATATTGTCTACCAATATTTCAATGACGAATGTATCTGTTTTATAAGTTCAAAGGTCAAAACAACCCTGGATCTAGATGTCAACAAATAGTGACGATATCAATTTTGTCAATTTTTAGAGAAAACTAGAAATCAGCATCTCAATTTCAGAATTTATTATTTATTTATTTGTCCTCCATGACCTGGTTCTCTTTCTGAGCCATGATGTAGACATCACTCGATTCTGTTTATGTTTCTACACAGAATCGGTGATGCCTACGTCATGACTCATAGTCTTTGGAAGACAAAGAAATTATTATAATTTCCTAAATGGAGATGATGATTTCTAGTTTTCTCTAAAATTAGGGAAATAAATATTGTCATTATTCGTTAGAATCTAGTTTCTAGGTTGTGATGTCCTTAAACGGTATCAAGATTTTTCATAAAGACTCAACGCAACTGCATCTTTCAAAAGCGTTACATATAAAGTTGCAGCGAGAATATTTATATACATTTTCAAAAAAAAATCCGTTGGTTGACGAACTATTTTTTAGTGAATTCCATTAATAGATTATATTCATAATTCTTAATTCGTGCAACCCTCATTGGAAAAGCGATTCTTTAATGGTACTTTAAATTTATTCAGGCCTTGTTTAATAGGTACTAATTGTTGATGTCATTGCAAGTGATGTTATACCAAGCGCATAAAACCGGAAGTACTATTTTAGTACCTTGATCTCGAGGTAACATTTCATTTATCACCAATTAAATACGCTGTCAAGTTTCAATCCGTTGGACAAACAACTGTATCCAATCATTAATCTCATTCTGCTTTTATTGTTTTATATTTTGTATCATTTAATTTTAGTATAACTGCTCATCTTACGTTATTCAGTAACATGCATTTTCAGAAAAATAATTTATTATGATACATTTCTAGAAAATAAGTTAGTGCTATGCATTATACTGTATATATTTAATGTAGGAATTATATTAAATTAATGAGTTATGTTTTTGTACTGATTGCAAGCTTTAATCATAAATGACCATCAATCATTGTATTATGATTCTTATTTTCCTCGAATTGATTTTGTGTACACTTGTATTTACTATACATGGTAATTGTTGTAAATAAACCTGTTGTTCCTCCAAATAATGAGTGAAAATGTGTTTTAATTTTATTATTACTAGGCAAACGCGTTATGTGTTTCCGCGTTGATGGATGAGCTGGAGCATATCAACTTATCTTTGGATTGGTTATTATATATATATACACCTTGAGATCCAAACCATTACATCACTGCCATCTTATTTTCCATTAATAATTTATATAATAATAAAGAAGGCTCTGTTTTAATCGTTTACAATCAAGTGGTGACACTTGTTGCTTTGATTTAATGGGTATCTTAATAGCTTTGAATAATTGACACAAATAACATTATATATTTTTTTACATCGAAACGGCTGATCCGATTTGAACGAAAGTTCGGAATAATGTGTATCATTATCAGATTGAAATTCCCTGAGAATTTTAATGCTCTCAGATGAAATATTTTTCACGAATGCTTTCCTCTGGCTTATTCTAATGGGATTTTTGAAAACTTTGGAATGAGTTTTCTCAGAAGTTGTTCAACCGATCGTGCCTCAAAACTATACAGCATCAAGTCAGATAGGGGTTCATGTGTGTGCCAAGTTTCAACTGATTTTGAATTTTTGTCTGACCTGTGGAGCGCGAACAAAAAAACAAAAAAAAAAAAAAAAAAAAAAAAAAAAAAAAAAAAACAGGCACTTTTTTTTCGGTATAGTGTAATTGAGTCTTCGCTTCGCTCATCCAACAAGATAATTACAATATGTAAATCTGAATGGAAAGACAGGTCTAAAAATTAGTTCTAAAAATTAATCGATCTAAAAATTAGTAGCTTGAATTTGAAATGTAGTTTTATGTATATTGAACCGATAGGAATATTTTGTGAAATGAGAACTATTAGGAAAGAATTGAACTACACTGAACTTGAAAAAATTAAAAATTAAAAAATTAATTTTTCAAATTAGACCTTTATTATGACCCTCAGAGTAATTTATTATTAATTCATCATTAGTCGAATTAGTAATTGTATTAATTAGTCTGTACCGATTAATACCTTTATATGTTGGATATGTTTCCGTTAGGGTCTGGTCTATTGGGGGGTCGCAGGCGCTTGTATTTTCACGCCCGAAACTCTCTCAAGAATTTTCTGGAGACACAAAGACTACAGTTTTCTTAGAATTAAAACAGGTTATAGAAATTAGTTCGAGTTAGTTTGGATACTCTTAATCTTGATAGCAAATTACTCTTAACCAAGTTTACTCGTAATACCAATGCTGGTAATGTTCGGATATATATCACAGAAACGTTTTTTACTTATAATGTGTTCCGGACTTTTGGAAACTGAAAGACTTTCATCTGCGGCGGAAAATAATGGTCACAGACAGCGCAGTCCTGGTGTTGAAGTTCATTGGTTTTAAATAATTAAAATGGGGTAGTAAGATCGCCCTTGTTGCGCCCCGTCCAAACGATCCTACTTTTCATCCATAACCCTAATTGGGGAATAATGATTTTGTATCAACATTCGATGTAAATAAAAAAAAAAGTTCGGATAGGTCAGGTTATTTAAATTAGTGATTTTGAAATAACCATCTAATTAATTTGATGGCCCTGACCCATTCAAACTAACTGAAACGAACTAACCTATCCAAGCAGACTTTCTTAATCCAATTAATCTAAGCTAAAACTAATCTAAAAACTACTTCTGGTTCAACCACTAAATATAGGGATATAAGAGTTAGCCTAAAAATGACAGACAGCCTCTCGGCCATCCTCTCAAATGACAGAAAAGAAGTAGACAAGGTTCTCATCTTCCTAAAGCATTCACACTTACTTGACAAAATCTAATCGAACTGCTTTCCCCTTTATTCACATAATTTCCCACTTTTATTGACATAAATATAAACTCTACGGTACAAAATGACCTCGCTGTCGACGCATCTTGACCTCAACATTCAATTCACGAATAGCCACTTCACATTCATTCAATAACAACAACAACAACCACCACATCCGCTTGTGGTGACATAGACCGATCCGTGATATAGGCATATAGAGAAGTAATATGATATAACTTATATTACCTTACCTTGATACGTTACTCCTGCAGCCGATGACGACAAATGCTCGTTCCGATCTCGGCGGCCATATTGGACAATACAAATAGAACCTAAGCAAGCCATTCTATATCACTAGTATATTGTGTCTATAATATGGTGGAAACTTCCCGGTTTGCAAAGCGGTGTGAAGCTACTGCCGAGACGCGAATGTACGCCTTCTTGACGTTGAGTCACGTGTCTCGGTAATCTAGATCGATATGTACCGATAGTATGATAAACAACAGCTGACGATAGTATTAGGATCTGTAAAATGACGCGGCAACAGCGAAGGTTATTATGAGCCACGCGCCACTAAAATTGCTATCTTCCTAGATAAGGGTTCAAAGGTGATGAAATTTACGCACATGATGTCTTTTTGCTAAAAACGAAATATATAGAAAAAATTCAAATGTTGGCAATTTTTTTTTTTTTTAATTTTTCCAATAAAAAATTTGACATTTTTTTCAATATTTCTTCTCCCACACTCTTCATATTTTTGAAGTTATTATTATTTTTATATTATTCTGCACAAATGTATGAGAAATAAATGGGGAGCACATTTTGGAATTTATTCCGAAATTTTTTTTTATAACTGGAACTTCGCAAATATTTTTCTTCTCAGTTTTGGGCAAAATAATTCAATTTGGAAATTTATTTGAAGGAAACTATGACCTAAATTTAAAATGTGCTCCCCATTTATTATCAAGAATAGCACATTGAATTCACATTAAAAAATCAGTTCTTCAAGTATCACCACTAAAAAGGAGTAGCGATTTCCAATATCGCATGCGTATGGAAATACTGAAAGGAGTTACAAGCAATACAAATTGTTGATCTTCATTTACTACAATGGCTTGAAATATGACATCTCCACGTTTAATAGTGTGACAAAAGTCTCCAAATGGGACAAAACTTATTGAGGTTTCAAATGTGTCTTTTTAGCTGTATACGCTTGACAGTTATGCGACATGACTTAAATAGTTAAAACTTATATCATCTTGAAGCTAATATAATTATCTGTGTTACTCGCGTATTAGAATGTCGATATCTCATACCGTTCAAAAGTTATCACCAAAAAACTGATATTTCGCTAAATCGACTCCCATGGACTCTTAATTTGTGATAACTTTTGGATAACAATTATGATAATGGTCAATGTGAATGCAGTCACAAGCACTTGTGTTATTTTAGGTGGATATTTTCAACATATATCAAGGGTATATGTTGAGTGAATATATATATATATATATATATATATATATATATATATATATATATATATATATATATATATATATATATATATATATATATATATATATATATATATCAAATATATATGTATTCAATCATTCAAATTTTTCCCATTATTATTCATTCGATAGCATTCAAAATGGAGAGAGAGAGACTCAGGTGGTATGGACATATGCGGCGAATGGATAAGGGAAGAATTCCGAGAGT
>OZ023331.1:45392264-45397264 GCA_964007535.1 Brachyptera risi | reverse complement strand
TTAACTTTTTAAATGCAGTGAGGTGTGCGTATGATTTCATGTGACTCTGCTGTTTTGAGTGTGAGTTTTTAATGTTTGTAGGTCTTGTTGTAAGTGTGATATTTCATTATATTTGTATCTTTTTATGCACTTGTATCATATATTTTAACGAGAACGGACGATGTGACGATGATCAATGTTGTAAACATGTACAGTCTAACGAGGAAATAATAATAGTTATTATCATTATCCTAAACTTTACCTAAACTAAACTAAAACATTCCTAAACTTAACATTACCTGCGTTATTCGGATTGCGAATTCGGTAAGCGATTTTTTTAAGCCACCATGATGATAAAAAGACCAATCAGTGACGAAAATTACGTGATTTCTGATTGTTGAGCTCGCGCCTCAATTCCACCGCCTTGCGAAAGCGAAACGCAAATCGCATTCATGGAAGGCCAGCATAACGAGAAAATAATCATTATTATTATCTTTATCCTGAATTTTTATTCTTTGCCTTTATTGATAAACAATGGCTATACGTCACATTGTCGATCTGGATGAAAAAAAAATCGATTTTAACTTTTTCAAATGAAATCCGCACGAGTATATCATAATATATTTCTAATATATTTTATATTCATTTATTTTATATCTTATAAACATTTATTTCATTTTTTCAGATGAGCGTGGCGAAGCTTTCATTTCACACCCTGAAAAAAAATGGGCTTCGTTTTTATGTTTTTTTTTTTTTTTTTTTTTTTTTTTGTAATTATGTACGCGGCATACAGGTCAGAGAAATGAATCAATCAACTTGAAACTTTTTCTGAACGTTGGTGTCATACCAGAATAGATTGGGATTGTTATTCAGAGGAATCGGTCGGAAGGTTTTTCCGGAAAATAATCGGAAAGTTTGGAAAATCCTCGTAAGAATAACCCGGAGGAAAAATACTTGAGAAACCAGAATTTTTCAAAAGCTTTCAAATTCTCACAGAATATGAAAAATACTATTATACACCTTTTCAGAGATTTTTACAACAATCGAATGAGAAATAATGAAGAAAACGCAATAAACGTGTACATTTTATTGAATATTTGGATCAACTGGTTTTGCAAAGTGTTTATGCGACAGGTTGCAGGTTACTATAAATATCAACAAGTTGCAGGTGAGGTTTTTGAACGTTTGAAGTAAGTCAAGGTTTGTAGATGTAAATTGAGCTGACAAGTTATTTTTCATTCTAGATTGCCATACTTCTAAGCTCATCTCACAACGCGCATCCCACGTTTTCCTAGTCTAATATATTGAGTTTAATGACGCACTGAAATGACAACTGAGATTTATTGGCGTCGGCGTCGGATTGATGAGATGAAGATGCAAGAGGATACGAATATATATATTATATATATATATATATATATATATATATATATATATATATATATATATATATATATATATATATATATATATATATATATATATATATATATATATATATATATATATATATATATATATGTATATATATATATATATATATATATATATATATATATATATATATATATATATATATATATACATATATATTTATATGTATATATATATATATATATATATATATATATATATATATATATATATATATATATATATATATATATATATATATATATGTATGTATATATATATATATATATATATATATATATATATATATATATATATATATATATATATGTATATATATATATATATATATATATATATATATATATATATATATATATATATATATATATATATATATATATATATATATATATATATAGTCTATATAGTATAGGAACCGTCTCAGCATTTACGACAGGCTACATAGCTTTGACTGAGACAAGTGGCCGATTGGTTAATACATTAAACCGTCACTCAGGAGACCCGGGTTCAATACCCGTCATGGTCGACCATCCTAAAAAAAAAATTTATGGTTTTCCTCTGTCGTTCAGGTTAATACTGGGATGGTTCCTAACAACAGACCTCCACCGACACCTTCCAACTACCCAAAAATACCTGATATAATAAACTTTCATATAATCATCCCATCATTTCATACATCATTCACCGACGCCAATAGATCGTAGTCATCAGTATAGTATGTCGTTAAAGCCAATATAAATAAAATAGATAGAAACCTCTGTGTAGATTAACGGTGTCGATGATTTTTTTCGATCCGCCATATTGTTTAGGTGAATACTGGCTTGTGATTGATGAGTAGAGAAAATGGTGTCGAACGGAAATAACAAAAACCTCAACTTCAACCCCTGCTTGAGAAGCCTCTTCACATGTTGCCTACCGGCTTGATTGCAGACGTTCGGGGCCCAAGTTGGCAACGGAAAACCAATCATCGTATTGACTTACAGTTTTCTGTTAGATGATCACCAGTATTCAATACGTGCTCGTACGAAGAGCTTTAGTTCGTGGTATATTTTAAACCCCTTTCAAAATAATTGTCAAAAATCAACATGTTTCTACCTGTTTTTCATTGTTATTACGATTTTTTAAGAGTGATATAATATAAAATAAGAATTTTTGATGAAGATAGAGGCACAGATATACTCATTGTTGTTTCATTGCAAAAATAAATAGACCGATTGGTCCCACCGTTTACCCACCATGTGTTGGGAGCTAAAGGCCTGTATTGGCGCTTTTTGTCCTGTTTTGACCGTTCCCTGCAGGTTTTACTCCTGGGTTGTGAGATGTAAAGTGGCCTCTTAATACTTACAGGAAGGTATTTCGTCCTGACCGGGAGGAAGAGGATACGTCTGTGAGTTGTGGCTCGAGAAACCATCTTCCCCTCTTCCCACCACGCCTGTAGATAACGTGTAACTCAGGGACACCGAACTGGCCGGGTAGCAAGGTTCATCTAGAAAATACAGTAGGGTCTATATTAATTGTGAACAATTAGAATAAATTTGATGAATAATCAATCAATATTAAATTGAATTCATAATGAACATAATAAGTTTATTCAACTATGAATAATATATTGAATGTTCATCAAACGTATTGTATATTAAATGTAGGCCTGGATTTATTTGGTATGAATTGAATATTTTTTGAATTGATGGAAAAAATAATGTATCATATATTGAATGCTTGCATATTAAATGTATATTGAATTTATCATGAGTTGAATCTTTAATGAATATATGTATAGATTATTTAAAATGAATTGAATGTATACCTTTATGTCAATTGCATAATGAATTACGTTGAATGAACTGAATGCATATCACATGTAGGCCTATTTCAAACCAGGTGAAATAATTAAAATGTTAAATTGTTATATTGGCACATTATACTATCATTGGAACTCGTATAATTCACAAAACTAAATACGCCATCACTATACATGTAATTATTTTGTATCAGTTATGTTTTTCATGTGTTATAATTATAATGCAAACCACAGATAAGCCTGTTTACAGGCTTCGTGGAATATTGTGAACTTTTCAGTATAATCTTGAATTGACACATAAAAAATCTATAGAAAAATAATGAATAACGACAAAGAACAAAGATTAATGCTATGAATATACGGATAAAATGTACGCTATACTAGTAACGAAAGTTAAATAAGGCATTCAATCTGAAATGATTCGTATAGGCCTATGTTAATTTGAACAGAGTCATTAATATAATTCATTATTAATAACAAGGCTCCCTAATGTGAGAATAATGGTCTAGTTAAATTATTTAGCTGTTACCACCAATTAAAGATGGGATATTTTTGCTCCAGATTTTATTATTTTTATTTTATTTATTTATAAATCAATTATTACAATACAATATAAATATGATTTGAGCACAACTTAATTTGAATCATGAACGATCATTTGAGTTCTTGTAATATAATTTTTGTTTTATTTTCAGTCGCTTCTGAGAGATATTTAGTCTCGCAACAATAGAATAAGTTGTGTCATGAAATAGTCAAGAAGAGTGTAGAATATGATGTGCCTCCTCAAGACTTATGCAGACGAATGCTTATGTATAATCACAATGTAGTGACACCAACCTATCTTATCATAATATAAAGGAGGTGACCCAACTCCCATACTGATAACATGGAAGGCATTTGTGGTTTCATGCGGTCAGTACAGAGCCAAAGGTCCCGATTGCCTGTCACGATTTAGCGGATTCCCTTGTGAAATAGATGTAGATAAGAGTGGCCACGTTATACCATATGGCATTGTTGAACTCACAAAATCTATAGGCTTCTGTCAAGTGACGTCACTCATTGTTGAAAGAGACAGACAACAATATGCACCAGTTGGAATTGACCAATCACAATATTTGGTAGATCACCAGTTCGCTGTATTGCTATGGTAACGATTGTTTGTCATTTGTTACGTGACAGAAGCCTATAATTTCCGTGCAAAACAAATGCATCTGCTAACATAATAATATTCTAATGGGCCGTGTATAGCATTGTTGTTTTGTTTTATATAGTTCGATATAAAAGCGATAGTTGCGTTACAGGCAATCGGGACCCTGGATTCAGATTCTGACCCTGGAAATATTTCACTTTTAAGACGCGAGTCGGTACATTTTCTTTATATTATGATGAATATTGGTATCACTACATCGTGGTGTAAGAATTATCATTGAGCCTTTTTTTATCACAAATTATTATTCTCAATTGTACTTACGTGGAAATGAACAAAACTCAATTCCATTGACAGTCACATTTCTCACAATGGGGATTTCTTCTCCCAACGGAAATACAACGACGAACTTTAAAACTTGTATTTCTCTTCGCCAGGCTCGATCTGCTATATTGTTGGCCTGAACAAGGATACAAACTAATTAATGAAGTTGATCAAGAAGTTATTGTCAAGTTATAACGCAACATATTTGTTATATTAATATAATTATATTGTTGATATCTTTGTTCTCTTCGTACTGAAATTTTGACATCTTATATTATTCAAAAGTTATCATCAAAAACTGATATTTATTTA
>OZ023331.1:45382264-45384764 GCA_964007535.1 Brachyptera risi | reverse complement strand
TCCACATACCGAAAAAATGGGCTTCGTTTTTATGTTTTTTTTTTGTAATTTTTAGCGCGACATACAGGTCAGGAAAAAATATCTATCGACTTGAAACTTTTCATACATATTTCTGTCATACCAGAATAGGTTGGGATTGTTTTTTCAGAAAATTCGCTCGGAAGGTTTTTCCGTAAAAATAGAAAAGTTTGAGAAATCCTCATAAGAATAACACGGATGGAAAATACTTAAATGTGGAAAATTTTCAAAAACTTCAAAATTTCCACTGAATATGGAAAACATAATTACGGATATTTTCAGTGACTTTCACAACAATCGAATGACAAATAACAAAGAAAACGCAATAAAAGTATACATTTTATTGAAAATTTGAATCAATTTATTTTGAAAAGTGTATATGCGACAGGTAGCAGCAGTATAAATATCAACAAGTTGCAAGTAAGGTTTTTGAACGTTTTAAGTAATCCAAGGTCTGTAGATGTGGATTGATCTGACGAAATATTCTTCTTTCTAGATTTCCTTACTTCTAAGCTCATCTCACAACGCGCATCCCGCGTTTTCCTAGTTTTCGACGCCAATAGATATTAGATATACTTAATGGCTGTTGAGCCAAATGATAAAAATATATATTCCATTCAAGACTACTCATTAAAAATATCTTTTAAACACCAAAATAGAAATTGAATCATTTCAATATACAATCTCATTCTTTCATCAAATTAGCTTACCTATTAGCATGCATGCAGATCCTTTGCACCTTTTTGCTGAAACACTTCGCAAATCTTCAAATTATGTTAATGTATGCTCCATTCTGTAGTCAAATACCAAATGACAGATGAGGCGGTGTTAACCACGGCTCAGTTCTGACCTTGCGCGACAGACACGCAAACTAGCTGTGGCTGTGTATACATTTCACACCAAGGAGGCCTCGTCGTTATAATATCCGGTTTTAAAACGTGTTTATTTATTTATCTATCTATTAATTAATTTATATTGGGATTAACGACGCACTCTACCGATGACTATGATTTATTGGCGTCGGTGAATGATGTATGAGATGATGGGATGATGAGATGAGAGGTTATTTTGTTAGGTGTTTTTGGATAGTGGGAAGTAGTCGGTCGTGGTTGGTTGTTGAGGAACCGTCCCAGTATTGACCTGAATGACAGAGGTAAATCAGGTAAATACCCTGTCAGGATGGTCGAATATGGCGGGAATCGAACCCCGGTCTCTTGAATGACGGTTCAGTGTGTTAACCACTCGGTTACACGTCTCAGTATATGTGTGTATTTATTATTTTTGTTTTCGTTGGGTTAACATCCCCAGGTATGTAATTCAATAAAGGTTGAGACGGCAAAAGTTTGAAATTATTTATATTTTATAGAGTAATTCACAAATAATATACTTAGTTATCCATCTGTTCAAAAATATGTTCAGCTTTTGGGGACAAGTATGAGAAGAAAGTCCAATCATAAAAATTGATATGAAAAGAAATCCAACTGTACAATACATTGTTAGAAGAGCATAGCGAAGACGCCGCCATTTCACATACCCAAAAGTGGGCTTGGTTTTTATGTTGTTTTTTTTTGTAATGTTGTACGCGGCATACAGGTCAGTAAAAAATACCTATTGACTTGAAACTTTTTACACATATTTCTGTCATACCAGAATAGGCTGAGATCGTTTTTCAGAAAAATCGGTCAGGAGGCTTTTCTGGAAAAAATCGGAAAGTTTGGGAAATCCCCATAAGAATAACGCGGATGGAAAATACTTGAATGTGAAAATTTTCAAAAGTTTCAAAATTTTCATTGAATATGAAAAACATTATCATGCATATTTTCAGTGACTTTTGCAAAAATCGAATGAGAAATAACAGAGAAAATGTCATAAAAGTGTAGATTTTATTGAACATTTGGATTGATTAGTTTTGCAAAGTATGTATGCGACAGGTTGCAGTAGGTCTACCATAAATATCAACAAGTTGCAGGTATGGTTTTTGAACGTTTGAAGTAATCCAAGGTCCGTAAATGTGGATTGAGCTGACAGAATGTTTCATTCTAGATTTCCATACTTCTAAGCTCATCTCACAACCCACATCCTACCTTTTCCTACTAATAATACAATGAGGCGACACTATATGTATAGAACTCAAGCAATATCACAGACAGTTAGAAGTTTGTGTTACATCCAATTTTGAATATTCTTTTTTTTTTCAAACATCAATCATTTTTGTGTAAAAAAAAAGTCATCGTTATTTCAATTTTGTTGATTGAATGCTGACTTATCTCAAAATGAATATTTCCAACTTCAGGAAAATTCATTTATTTTATTCATTTTTTTTTCTATTCGCATATCAGCAACCTTATTCTCGAGATTATGAGATTATGAGATGAGATTATTATGCTATGGTATTTTCATAGCATTTTCAGTGAGATTACCAGAATTCCGCCTAAATAATCCTATTTCATAATCTCATAATCTCGAGAATAAGGGTCCAGTA
>OZ023331.1:44677264-44729764 GCA_964007535.1 Brachyptera risi | reverse complement strand
ATATATATATATAAATATATGTAAATGAATACAATATAAATAAAGTATATGCATAAATACAACTTTAACCACTAATTGATTACCGTCATAAAAATGGTCGTCATTTTATGTCATACTCGTACGTTAACCCACATCAGCAACCTGACCTTACCAACCAGGTGACCACCAGCAACAAGCGTTTCCATTCAACTTGATCTTAATATATTCATTCAGCAATTGCTTAGATTCAGTAGATCACCAAATAATGATCGTTTATATTCAACATTCGAGCGTAAATCAATCGAGATCCTTGTAAAATGAGATCATTGAAAGAACTACTCGTTTATGACGACTTTTGACGGTAGAAATCCTTAACCTCTTCAAGACTTGAATAATGTATATATATATACATCAGGTTTTAGAATGCAGCCAAACACATTTACTAGTAACAAGTTATAATATTAGGGAGGGTCCTAGCGGAGAGTCAACCGGTTTTGGATAATACATCTAAAGGAAGAAAAAAAAAATTGAACGAATTTTCAAAGTTAAGAACAATTTACAATTTTCGTTTACATTACTTTTTTTTCAATAAAAAAAAAAGTACTCGGTACTCTCCTAGGTCATGGTTTAGGATGCATTTATTAACAAAAGTGCATTCTACCAACCAATAAGATGATCGGAAATGAAAGTGCAATTGCATTTTGTGCATTTAACGAGAGAGTATGATCCGAAACTACATACTGTGTATCAGGCATTCAGAAATTGGCAAGAAGTTCAGTCTAGGTACTTGGTTGCAATGGTCAATGCACTTGCACTCTAGCTGCAGTTAAGTCCTTTCAATATTCTATCGAATGAAACGCGTCTATTCTTCATCTCCGTTGCACTTGCTAAGGGTATATATATGTTTGTCTTTGTCGGATGCAGTCTGGTAACTCTATGTCTTTCTCTGTCTACTTGCATACGTGTGTGTGTGTGTGTGTAGCAACCTGCCAAACGAGTTGCATCGTAAAGATTAAAATGCAGTTTAGCAGACAGACGTTTTCTAGTGTTTCATTTGTATGCAGTATACTTATTACAGATTCGTATGGCCGTTGGCCAAGTCTGGGTACACAAATGCTGTCTGTATGCGCATTATTATTGACAAAGGATACTGTTATTTGCATTACGGACATCTTGCTAAATATTTTCATGAAATAATTGGCTAATAACATTTTGGCTGAATACCTTGATAGGTAATGTAATGTAGGCCCTAACTTGACGTAAGTAATGTAACTGATGTTAAATATATTCAAAATTGCATGGTAGGAGATCTCGTCTAGTCACCATTTTTTTTTTGGAATAATTATACACATTGAAGAAAAAAGCGAGTTCGTAGTTGCTGTGAACTATCGAGAGTAAAAGTTACTGAGCTAATTTCATACAATATATAAAACAACTTTTTTATCTTCCATTTGTCATCGATTGAATATTAAAGAAAACTCAGTCACTCTTATACTCTCATTAATTTTAATGATGTCAAATCAATTGTCATCTCTGTATGAAGAAGTTCGTTTCAGCTCACCGGGTTTTAAAACTGAATCACAAGGAAACGGGTTCGAATCCCGTTGATCAGTCAGTCGCAACCCGTTGACTTTCTCGTTTCCTTGATACGTATTGTTCAGAGTTCAAAAATATTTTAACAAAAGTCCTATGAATATAAGCATCAAAATGTTTAATCACCTTCCTAAAAGCCTCAAGATGGTCAAAGCAGTGAATAATTCTTCAAATTAGGTCCAAAAGAATACTTATTGAATGAATGTTTTTACTCCATTCAAGAGTATTCTGACGACAAGGATCAACTTCTATAAATCTTTGAATAGAGGTAATCTTAATTGTTTTTTCTATTATTATTATGTATAATATGTGTATATACTATCAATAATGTATAATGTTTTACCTGACTCTTATGATATATCACTTGATAATCAACCAAGAATAAAAAAACTTTTATTAATTATTTTTTATTACCATTTATTATTTAAATACCCCACCAAGTACCACAGCTAGGTATTTGGGGGAACGAATAAGCGGATGCTAAAAAATGATGAAAAATAATGATTTATATAAAAATGTTTACAAAAACTCATGTATTACGCGGCGGGACTCGAACCCACGCCCAACTGGACTTCAGTGTATCCATTTTATTTATTCATATTGAATTCAACGACGCACTGTACTGATTACTCAGATCTATTGGCGTCGGTGAATGATGAACGAGATGATGAAAGGTTATTTTATTATGTGTTTTTGGATGGTCGGAAGGAGTCGGCCGTGGCCTGTTGTTAAGGAACCATCCCAGTATTGCCATGATTCGACAGAGGAAAACCACGACAAACCACTGTCAGGATCGATGGTCGACTATGGCGTAAATCAATCCACAGTCTCCTGAATGACTGTTCAGTGTGCTAGCCACTCGACCACCCGTATCGATACTTCGGTTATTAATACATGCAGTGCCTGAGCTGAATGAGCCATGGAGGGGAGATGCCTCCTTAATGTCCCATTGTTGTAATATAAACACATAATTATAAGTCATAATAGAAAATTTGAAATTATAATTCAGAAAAAATAGTTGAACAATGTATCAATTATCTACCGAATGCAATATTTGCGCACGTTAATCAGGCATTGTTTGTTTGTTTGTTTTATTATTTAATGTTTTTCAAATAAATATAGAACATGAATACATGAATAGCATTATATTAACCTCCTATTGAACATAATTATAATAATACATTAGTTTAGTATCAATTAGTTTAATTAGTTTAGCGCAGTCCTGGTGTTGAAGTTCATCAGTTTTAAATGATCAAAATGGGGTGGTAAGATCGCCCTTGTGGTGCCCCGTCCAAACGATCCTATCTTTCATCCATAGCCTTAATTGGGGAACAATGATTTTGTATCAAGTTTCGATGTTATTGAAAAAAAATATAAAAAGTTCAGTACATTTGTCTGACATTCGTGGTTGATTAGCTCACAACAATAATAACTAAAATTAAATGCTTGAAAATATGAAAATTTATTTCAAAAATGATATATTATATTGTATTGTTGAAAAACAAATCCTATTATGATGTGGATGAATTATAAATTATATGAATACCCAACCCACAGTGGAATGAAGCAATCTTTCACAAACATTTCTTCTACTTTTTTTTGTGTTGATCTTTAATAATACATGTAGATCTAGTGCAAAGTTGCAGCGATAATTGCGCTTAAATGCATTGTTAAATGGAAACAAAAAACAAAACAGAAATATTATATTCACAGTGGAACGTTATGTAATATATCATACTAATTAAAGGTCGTGGCCAAAGAGTCCTTCATCCAAGCATTCACTTCGTACACTGTGGAAACCACGAGATTGTACTAGCTAATAACAAATTATATGAATTGTATTTAAACTTTTATTTTTTAAATGAATACTTTTTTTATTTTTGGTTTTGATGTGCATATTCATTGATATTGTATTGTCATGAGTATTTTTTATTTTTAATAACATCGAAACTTGATTCAAAATCATTGTTCCCCAATTAAGGCAAAGAATGAAAAATAAGATCGTTTGAACGGAGCACCACCAGGGCGATCTTACCACCCCCCAAAAATATGTAATATGCAATCATATACTTTGTTTCGCTTTACCATTTGGTTCATTACGTTTTCATTCTCTTATAAATTATTTCTAATTCCAGTTATCTCAAGTGTCACATGATATATTTATATAATTACAAAGTAAAATTATTCCATTCGAGGTTACTGTTGGATAATTTTAAATTTATCTTCATTTGATCTTCTATATCTCACACACAATATTCGGCTTATGTTGGTATTATTATTTTCAAACGTTCAGATAACAAAAACTTTTTTTTTTTTTAATAACATCGAAACTTGATACAAAATCATTGTTCCCCAATTAAGGCTAAGGATGAAAGATAGGATCGTTTGGACGGGGCACCACAAGGGCGATATTACCACCCCATTTTGATTATTTAAAAATAAAAAATATTTAAAACAAAAACTAATATTATTCTCATTATAAAAAATTAATAATATTTTCATTATTTCCATTATTAATCCCACATTACTCAGATGTTAGCATAATTGAATGAATGTATCATCTCGATTTTTTGTGTGTGATATTTTTGTTAGTAAACATGTGTTTTCTGTATTGATGATACCCAACAAAAATTATACTCATCTCTTCTAAAACTATATCGATGAATTACCGTTATAATAAATCATCAATAACCGTGCTATAATATGTTACAGGGCATATCTGTACCGTGCATAATCCCCTATACACAACTCTTATGTTGTAATACAGTTGTATCGAAGAGTAATAAAGGCTCGAACCACCCGCGCGCTACTTTCCTACTACAATGAAGACGGTCCACCGGAACCTTCAAATCTCTCGTGATTACAACCATATCAATAATCCGCCTTTTCATCGATCTAGTGTATAATCGTGTAATGTTATATAATTATAATTATGATTATTATTCTATATAGAAGGCATCCACGGCCCAAGGTCTTGTTCTTACGTGGACTGCAGCCCGGGCTTCTATTGCGTGATTAAAGCTATACGCTCGTTATGCCCCAATGGCAAGTGCGAACCAACCGCACGATGTGTTACACGTGAGTATAAGAGATGTGTTTCTTCAATTAAATACATTCATTAAGGTGTTACTAGTCTCTACAGGGTGAAATGTTTCCGCCAGGGGGTTTCAGAGATATAAATGATCATAAAACTTCAAGAGAATGCATGCATTGATTGTAAAAATAGAGAAATTCATCTTTACTATTTTTCTTCCATGTTTGTGAAATACTGTGATTGGATAAAAAGTATGACGGACCAAAGATAATTTCAGACTCTTGAATTAATATGATATTTTATATCTGTAGATTCAATCACTTTTGATATAATACGTCAATGAATAACAAGAATGATAAAATTCATTGACGTACCGGTATTATCATGAAAGTGATTGAATTCACAAAAATAGAAAGTTATATATTAATTAAAGAGCATCGAATTATCTTGTATATTTGATTCACTTTGTATTCAAATTATTACACTGGGTCGTGAAGAGAGAAAGAAAACTCCATAGTAAAAGATGTTTTTTTTTAATATATATATATATATATATATATATATATATATATATATATATATATATATATATATATATATATATATATATACACACACCTGCATACACCCCCTCAAGTAGTTTCATTAAGGCATCCCCAGTCTCCATAGGGCAAATAGTTCCCGCCAGGGTGATTTCACAGATATAAATGATCATACAACTTGAACCGTGCAGGATACAAAATTAACAAATACATCACAAGATCCAGACAATTACTGTAGAAAATGCTAATGACTTTCCTTCAATTTCATTCCTGAATATTGAGAGACTGTAGTCATTCAGTTCAAATCTGCTTATTGGTATGGTGATTTGAAATATTTTAAATTCAACCAAAATATTGTGTGAATTTTGAAGAAAACTACTGAAAAAACTCTATGATAACTATATACAACTATACAAATAATAGAGATGATAATAGCAATGATAATAACCAATACTTGATTTTTTTTCATCGACATTGAAACTTGATACCTAATCATTGTTCCCCAATTAAGGCTAGGGATGAGAGTGGGAACGTTTGAACGAGGCACCACAAGGGCGATCTTACCTCCCAAAAAATAATTGAATTAAAATGACTTAAAATTAACGAAGAATAAATCCCGAAGGAAAGATTTTAGGGATATTGAACCATTCAAATATTTACATTGGGAGAGAAAAAAATCTTCAGTCTTCTTTTCATATCTTTTTCTTTTTTTATCCTCATAAGTCTATACATACTACGAATAATATAACTGACTATAAATATAAGAATGCGTTGAATATACTAATGACTATAGATGAAAGTTATTTATAATTTTCAGTAATTTCAAGGATGGTAACAATTCAAAAATGTATATTGGGAAGAAAATATCTTCAAACTTCTCATTATAACTTCTTTTTTTTATATCCAAGTCACTCGGTTGTTTATGGATGTTTGGGGTTCTGGTTGTCAATTAGTTGGTGGCAGTGGTTATATTAGTGAAAATGTAGAACTGCGCAAATGAAAAAATCAAGAGTTATAAAGAGTTAGGTTCCGCGTGGATACTGGGGGGTGTGGGGGGAGGGCCTCCCACCACAGCCCCGCAGGCAATTGTTTTGAAAAACTTCGTATTTTAGAGTATCATTGTTACTACGGTATTTGGGAATATGTAAGCCTAAGGCTGTTGCTTCATAGTGCATTATTACTAATGCACTATTAGTGTTATTACGTGGTATTATTAGTGCATTATTATACATGGACTAAATTTTACAACTGCGCGAATTGAATTTAAGAGCTGCATTTTTGAAGTTTAGAACTGCGCATATTAGGGTCAACTGCGCACTAATATAACCCCTGGTTGGTGGTTGTTTGAAAGCTGTTATTTATGCCTGTAGTCGACGAAGCGTCGTCTGTGCCGCCATCTTGTCTGGGATTCAGGTGCGACGAGGAGGGAGACACGTGCGTCCTGAGGGAAGCCGAGTGCCACAACCCTCCGTGTCGCATGCAACAGTCCTGTCTCAGCGCGAAGGGTGAGAACGTAGACAACTTTAACAAAGCTTTTCCAGCTTCAATATATCAAACTTCTTTCATTCAAGTCTCAAAGAATATCATATGAAGAGAAAAAAAAAAAAAAAAAAAATATATATATAAATGAATATATATATATATATATATATATATATATATATATATATATATATATATATATATATATATATACATATATATATATATATTTATATATATATATATATATAGACAGTTGGAAGGTTAGCTACTGAATTTCTCTACCTAAGAGAAAAGCAATTAAGTGTATGGAACCAATAACAAATAGCCACAATATTGAGAAACATTAATTTATTGGTTAGCATTCAAAGTGGGTTTTATTTCATCACAAAAGTTGAATTTTTATTCAATTTTGAGGCTATATGTACTATAATCCAGATACAGTTTACTGAATATATTATTTTCAATATATATATTTGAAAATTGCTCATCTATACAGATTCTAAGATTTAATTGAATGAGATATTACAAATCCACTACGACATTTAAACTATTTTTATTGAGAATTTCGAAGCCTTCTTGTGTTTTGCTTGACAAATTTTCTCAAAAATCCATCAGAATCATATTTTTTCACCCAAATATTATATTCATTGTTATTCATTTATTAATTATTTCATTTTTCTCATTTTTTTCTATTTTATTTTCTCCTCATCTATGTCTAGTGGCATAACCAGGACAAGTCAAAAGTTCTGGTATCTCAACAAATACTAAAATACCATCTTTTTAACAATTAGGTATTGCAAAATTAAAATCCCCAAAGTTTCTTGTGTTCAAAAACTAAAAGCATTAATCATTTCAAGTCATTCATTCATCATTTTTGATATCCATTATTTTATTTATATTTTCAATAATATTAATTGAGTTCAGAGTATACCGTCTTTGCCCATATATATATTTGTTCATAATGATATTTATTCATTTTTAAACATTCAATTTTAAATATTTTCCAAACATATTTATTCTTTTTTTTTATTTATTTCATTTTTTAAACATATTTTTTCAACAAATTTTTTTTTAATTTTTAACAATATGAAATTTCAATAATAAGTATTCTCAGCAGTTTCGATCTATACAGCCACAACATTTCGTTCAATTCCTTCGATATTATTCTACTTTCATTCATCGTTTTCATTATCTAGTGAAACTATAGAAGTATCTTGTGGTCTTGAAATCTCATATTGAGGTCTAACTGAAATCAGTGATGAGGAAAAGATGAAAATGAGAAAGACACATCAGATGTGTCTATTGTTCCTTATTGTTTGTACGTCTACGTTCTATAGTAATTTATTGCCAAGGCGTTTCCGAGTAACGCCCATAATACCAACATGAACAAGCTAAATAAATGTTCCAAATGAAAGCAAAATGAATGCAAATGAAGAGACTACCGTTGCTTAGGACTAGTAATGTCAGTTTGAGGTTCGTTTACAATATTGACGACTCGCAGTCTCCGCCCCCTTGACGTCACAAATTATACCGCCCAATCAACAGGGCTGCTAGAACTGCGTAGTGTAATTAAAATATCCAATCGGGGTATCTTGGAATGACTATAGATGATATAGATTCAACTGGCCTACTGGTGAAGCCACGCCCATTTAGAGTCGTCAATTGTCGTAGTGTCTAGTGTTTATGGTTTAGCGTTTAAGCGAATTGGACGATGACTTTTTCATGTAAACTTTCACAAAAAATAATCTGTTTTTAATATAGGGTATAAGGCCTGGTTCTACTTCGATTTTTTTTTGGTTCGGCTGATGAAATTTCGGCCGGAATTCGGTAACCGGTTCCCACACCGATTTTAAACGGGACGTTTTCGGGATGACGGCCACGGCTTTTTTGAATTCAAATAAGCAATCTTTCCAATCTAGAAGTCGGATGTATATAAGCATTCGTTCAGATACCTTGATTCACATTCATCTTTGAAAGTAGTTGAAAGTAACTTATATGTCATAAAAGGAATATTCAAGAATAGATTTCATTAATGAAGTACATCATTCATGAATTTATGTCACAATGCATAGATTTAAACCAAAAAAGCGAAAAAAAGCAAAAAAAGCAAAAAAGCGTGCATGAAACAAAAATAAATTGCAGTGATTTTCAAATCAATCCAATGCAGTCTGAAAAACAGGAAGGCCGTGTCTAGAAGGTATAGTCACATGGCAAGATAACAATTTTTCCGACCGAAATGATTAAATCTGAACCAATTTTCCCGAAATAATTTCGGGACAAAATACGCCTACTTGTGTAGGTGGAATTCTGAATTGTGATTGGACAAAAAAGAATATCGGTCAGAATTTCGTCGGCCATCAATACGTAGAGAAAAGAGTTTCCACAAACTGATATTTTTCAATAATTTTCTTATGAAAACATAATTAAATTTGATTTCAAATATTTTCAATAGCAATTCCATTTTTTTCATAATGAATCGAACAGATAACATGTCGTTTGTTTTCCCGCAGATTTCTCTGTTTTTCAAGCCACGTGCAGGAACAAGGGTTGCTCCTACGAAGCCTGCTATCTGCGGTTCCCGCCAACAGTCTGTGTGAACCCGCCTTGCCTGCCCGCGCCCGCCTGCACCTCGACGCCTCGTAAGAACTCGTCACGTGACACATTCAAGACGTCCCCAGTCCGTAGACATAATCATTACCTGACCACTAAGATTAATGGCCGAGTGGTTATAACACTGAACTGCCATTCAGGAGACCGAGGTTCGATTCCCGCCATGGTCGACCATCCTGACAGGGGTTATACGTAGTTTCCCTCTGTCGTTCAGGTTGATACTGGGATGGTTCCTTAACAACAGGCCACGACCAACTCCTTTTCACCATCCAAAACACCTAAGTAACCTCTCATCTCATCATCTCATCATCTCATTCATCATCCACCGACGCCAAAGATCGTAGCCATCAGTATAGTGCGTCGTTAAAACCCAATAAAAAAAAAAAAAAAAAAAAATTAACGGCCGAGTGGTTAATATACTGAGCCGTCATTCAGAAAACTGGGGTTCGATTCCCGCCATGGTCGACCATCCTGACAGAAGTTTTTCTTGGTTACCTTCCGTCGCTCGGGTCAATACTGAGATGGTTCCTTAACAACAGGCCACGACCGACTCCTTCCCACTATCCAAAAATACCTGATAAAATTACCTTCGACATGAGAGAGTTGTACAACATACCAAAAAACAATCACCCCACAAGTTATCAACTTCACTTCCGAGAAGCTACCAACTGGTCTAAAAATCAACTGTCTCAAAAAGCAACTGTACTCAGAACAAACTGACCTGAAAGTCTACTTCTTGAGTAACATGTACAGAAGTAAAATTGAAGGATTTAGCTCAACTGTTACCAACCATCAAAATGTAATATAGGCTTTCTGTGATGGTTAAGGTTAGTTGGGTAAGGTTTGTGTCAAATGGAAGTTGTGAAGGGTAGGAGTCAAACCTACCATTTCAACTTTTTGACAGGTTTCTCAAGAACTAGAGGCTTAGATCAGTTGGCTTTTAATATAGTTGATTTTTAGTACTGTTGACCAATCCCCAGTTTAGTTTCGTTCTTAAGATGCATTATAGTTCAGTTAGGTCCGGTATTACCAAGTCCAATTAGCAGTTATCTGAGAGTTGGTGAAAACAAATATCCCAGGTAACAATGGTGATGAACACTTTTATCTGCCAGTTGGAGCTACTTCCCTGTTGGTAATACCGGGCCTTAGTCTATTCCTCTGTCTCAGCCTACCTAGCCGAAGAGGACGTATGCGCCGGCTACTCTTGCCCGAACGGCTACGATTGCCTGCCTGGCAAGAAGTTGTGCCCGTCTGCCAGCAGGCGGTGCCAGCAGGCGGTCTGCAGGAGTCCCGTCACTCATGACGTCTTCGTTCCCGCCGAGAAGTGGACTCCTCCAGAATCTCACAGGAGCAATCATCCAGACCAGGAACAGTCTTCATCGGGTATTTCATTTTTATTTCATCATTTATTTATTGTTGGTATACGGCTTTGGATTCAATATCTAGTGCCAGTTTTTTATTTCACTTTTTAAATTTTTTTCCAAATTAGTATTGATAGATCAATGATTAATTTATGAATTATGAATGAACGAATCATGGATGAGACATTTAGATATGTGAAGAAGATGATGCTAGAAACACAAATTGTGTGCAGTATTGTCGTTCAGTTATTACTAATCTACTTTAGGCAGTACCTTATTTAAAAAAAAGAAAATATCATTATGAATCGTTTTTTTTCTATTCTTCCCATTTTATTATATACTTATTTCAAACTTCAGATTTTCTGTACATGTCTCCATAATTTCCAGTTGCTTTTGCAACCTGACTAACACGCTATCTCTCTATATGCTAAATGTTACTATAGTGATATAGTATGAAAGAGTTTTTAGATGATTGATTCATTTATTGCTGTCCACTGTTTTTCATAATGTTTAAATATATTTTTTGTATTTGTTTCTTAAATTGTTTATCATCACTTGTCATTACTACATTTTGTGTTATCATTACCACATAAATATAAACACGTCTAATATCTTTATAAGATCAATTTGAACCAATAAAGCATATTCCACTCAATTCTATATTTTATAAATCTAAATCCAGGTCGAAATTGTGCAATATAGAAATGATCTTCAAGAATATTTCCTTTTCAGATGTGCGCATGACCAATGCTGCTCTACCTGGCAACTTCAATATGTTCGCACTGAACTTGTCCACTCAACAACAACAACAACAACAACAACATACAAACTCGTATATCGATAGTCAATACTATTGGAACGGCCAAGAATGGATTAATCCAGGATTGATCGAGGATTCCCATTTGAAGAAGGATGCAGTTATCCATCCCATTATTCCTGTGGCCGATAGACTGAGTGAGTTTACTTGTTTGTTGGCCTGTATACATCACCACGATTCCACAAACGTTATAATAATCGGATGAGCGAAGTGAAGACTCAATTTCACTATACCGAAAAAAAAGTGCCTGTTTTTTTTTTTTTTTTTTTTTTTTTTGTTCGCGCTCCACAGGTCGGACGAAAATTCGAAATCAGTTGAAACTTGGCACACACATGAACCCCTATCTGACTTGATGCTGTATAGTTTTGAGGCGCGATCGATTGAACCACTTCTGAGAAAACTCATTCCAAAGTTTGCAAAAATCCCATTAGAATAACCCAGAGGAAAACATTCGTGAAAAATATTTCATCTGAGAGGATTCAAATTTTCAGGGAATTTCAATCTGATAATGATACACATTATTCCGAACTTTCACTCGAATCGGATCAGTCGTTTCGATGTAAAAAAATATATAATGTCATTTGTGTTAATTATTCAAAGCTATTAAGATACCTATTAAATCAAAGCAACAACTGTCACCACTTGATTGTAAACGATTAAAACAAAGGCTTCTTTATTATAATATGAATTATTAATGAAAAATAAGATGGCAGTGATGTAATGGTTTGGATCTCAAGGTGTATATATATATATATATATATAATAACCAATCCAAAGATAAGTTGATATGTTCCAGCTCATCCATCAACGCGGAAACACATAACGCGTTTGCCTAGTGATGATAATTATAGGCTTATATCTTTTTATTAAGGTCCAGTATTACCAAGTCCAGTTAGTATGTGTCTGAGAGTTGGTGAAAACATTTACCACAGGTAACCATGGTGATAACAAGTTTGAAATGTCATGATAAACGGTGACTAGACTTGGTAATACCGGGCCTTGGACATAAAATCATTGTTCCCCAATTGTGGCTATGGAAGAAAGTAGGATCGTTTGGACGGGGCACCACAAGGGCGATCTTATACAACCTCATTGAAAATGAAACACACGCATGATTGATATCTTCCACTTTTAATTTAGATTCTTGGGAAATGTTCACTTTTCCCAGTAACAGCACATGTAGTCTATATATATATATAGCGTATACAGCTAAAAAATGTTTGTTTTAGCTGTATGGTTTGACAGTTATGCGACATGACTTAAATAGATATTAATTATATCGCCTTGGAGCTATTATAATTATCTGTGTTTCTCGCATATTAGAATTTTGGTATCTCATTTCATTCAAAAGTCATCACAAAAAAATGATATTTGGCTAAATCGAATCCCGTGGACTCTTAACGTTGAGTAACGTACCTCGGTGATATATGTCTGTTTTGATAGTCTGAACTGTCGCTCATCCAATGTCGCTCATAAAATGTCGCTCATAAAATGTCGCTCATAAAATGTCGCTCATCCAATGACTTGTTCCTCTGACAGACCCTCTGGTGACCGCGTGCGACGATCTGTTCTGCTCCACCAGCTGCCTGATAGTGCAGGTGATGTGCGGGTCATGGCCATGCAAGTCTGTACCCGCGTGCCTCCCTCCGTCCACGTGTAAGTCAACCATCAGGCACTCTCTTCTTCTTCTTCTTCTTCTTCTTCTTCTTCTTCTTCTTCTTCTTCTTCTTCTTCTTCTTCTTCTTCTTCTTCTTCTTCTTCTTCTTCTTCTTCTTCTTCTTCTTCCACTTCTTCTCCTTCTTCTTCTTCTTCTTCTTCTTCTTCTTCTTCTTCTTCTTCTTCTTTTTCCACTTCTTCTTCTTCTTCTTCTTCTTCTTCTTCTTCTTCTTTTTCCACTTCTTACTCTTCTTCTTCTTCTTCTTCTTCTTCTTCTTCTTCTTCTTCTTCTTCTTCTTCTTCTTTTTTTTTTTTCATTTTCTGAAGCAGTGTCTTAGCTGACCGAGCTACCGAGGCTTTTAATAAGATTTATAAATTTAATATTCTTTCAAGGGCCGGATATTTGTTTGAAATATGTTATAACGTGAACTAGAAATTGCACCTCGTTCTTACAGAAGCGTGAAGCCGTGACCCTGTCTTGGTAGCATATCTATTGTCCAAGGAATATCTCCCATTATGATTGGTTTATCAGTTGTTTCTGTGTGATTGACAGGCGAGCATGGCAGGGTGATGACAGACTGCGACGAGGTCAAGTGTGACAAGAACATGGAGTGTGCCATGGTGTTACCAACCTGCACATCCTTCCCCTGTTACATCACCGGACTTGTGCCGGGTTGTTTGGCAGTCGGTATGTTGGTATTGCTTACAAGTCATAGCGTGGTCCCTATTCATCGGACCATCGATAGGCTTACATGTCACAACATGGGGACGTTGTTGTTGTTGTTGTTGTTGTTGTTAAACTAACGTAAATAGCCCAATCTAACTAATCTAATGACCATAACATATCCAAACTAACCTAAACTAACTATAACCTAACCAAGGTTATAGAGTTATTTTATTTATGTTATCGCCACAGTCAAGCCCTTATAAGGCTTTGTGGATAAGCGATGTGAATTTTTCTAACTTTTGTTTTCCAAATTGAAAAAAATAAACATCCCAATCTAATTTAATCCAAACAAGACCAATCTAAAACCAACTTCCGTACCAACAAATTTCAATGAGATTTATTAAAAGTGTCATATTGTTGTTTTGTTGGCAGCTTTGTTGCTAAATTTCGCCGGGCGTATTTCATTCTTAGGAGCACAATCTGTTGTCACTTTTATTGCGAATAACTGAATAAGAAATGCTGAATTTTGTATCTTTCTATCATGGAGAATATATATAAAAAAATTGAACATTTCCGTATCGTTTGCTTTTTTAAATTTCAAATGTAATGAAACCTCTCATTTTTTTCACACTGTTAATTTATACGCATTCTTCTTCTAAAAACATTAGGAAAACCCGACTTTTTTTCAGTAATCTTGACTTTCATATACTGCAAATTGCTAGAATGCTTTATTTTAACGATATAATCAGGGTAATTACAAGGCCGTGGAATTTAAAATTCCGTATGTTTAGAAGCCAGATGCTAGAGCACTTTTAGACGACCTCTAGATGGCTGTGGTTCAACTTTCATCGTTGCAGCAATGATATAATAGGCTTCTGTCAAGTAACAAATAACAAACAATAGTTACCATGGCGATACAGCGAACTGGTGGACTACCAAACTTTGTGATTGGTCAATTCCAACTGGTGCACATTGTTGTCTGTCTCTTGCAACAATGTGTGACGTCACTTGACAGAAGCCATGGCGGAAGCCCACAGCCTAGCTCTAACCCAGCTAAATACTTTTATTGGCAACGATGAAGTATCATCCATATTCTATAGGGTATTCTCAACTGACGTCACCCATTGTTGAAAGCGAGAGACAACAATGTGCATCAGTTCGAATTGACCAATCAGAATGTTTGATAGTCCACCAGTTCGCTGTATTGCTATGGTAACGATTGTTTGTCGTTTGTTATATGCGTATACGGACAATGCATACCTTGGAAATAATTTTTAATTGTGTACATTGAAATAAGTTATGAAAAATCGTTGGAATTAATTTCACAATAATTTTCAAACTTTATAGACTTCAACTTTAAAATTAATATCAAATACAGTGCCAATTTTGGATATCTAGTGCAGACTCCATTGACATATTTTTTTGTTATTTCTCAAATTCCAATCCAAATTGAGTAGTGGCAGATCACTAAAAGTGGATTATAATTTGTATTAATAATTTGTAATTATAAATTACGATAAATATGATATTTAGGAACGAATTATTAATAAATAATTTAATTTTCTTTTCAACGAATAAAACAGATGAAACAAAATTCATTCCGCGAATTGAAACTAGTTCAAAAACCGCCCACTATAACGATTGCTGTAACTTTTCACCACTTATTTGATCTACACAGAGATAACCAAAATGAATCAAAACCTGTCTGTCAGGTCGTGTCATTATCTAATGTGTTCAGATGATATAAATATTTACAATGAGATCGAAATGATCATATTTGATGGCATAATAACTCTTTCTCACTCCGTGAACCTGTTTCTCTGATTTGTCAATTTACTCAGTATTAATTAGTTGTATTGAAAGTTAAGAAGAAAGCTTTCGATTGTTTTTTTTTAAATTGGCAAAATATTTCAATAATATATATATATTTTTTTAATAACATCGAAACTTGATACAAAATCATTGTTCCCTGATGAAGGCTGAGAATTGAAGATAGGATCGTTTGGACGGGGCACCACAAGGGCAATCTTACCACCCCATAAATATAAATATCAATAATATGAAGGTGAGATTTTGTGTATTGAACTTTGTATCTGTATCTACAAAAGAAGAAGGTATCCCATATAACCTAGCTGTTGGTGGGGTCGTTGAGCAATATTAAAATAAATAAGTAGTGGGATCGTCTTCCAACATAAGAAAAATGTTTCAGTGATATGAGTTTTTATTATTACTTATTGATTAATTTATTCAAACCCTTCATTTTAATCGTTATATCCGCAACGGTCAAAAGTTGTTTGAAACTGAATTACTTTTGTCTGCGGAAGAGAATTATGGTCACAGACAGCGCAGTCCTGGTGTTGAAGTTAATTGTTTTTGAATGATTAAAATGGGGTGGTGATCGAGATCGCCCTTGTGGTGCCCCGTCCAAACGATCCTACCTTTCATCCATAACCTTAATTGGGAAACAAGGATTTTGTATCAAATTTCGATGTTTAAAAAAAAATCAATTGTGTTTTTCGTTATATAATTCCTAATCTTGTCACAAAATAGAATAGAGTGATTACAAAAATTGAGTGAATGAAATGACATCACAATTTTCATACAGCTGTCGTTTTTTCAGGGGTTAATACTTTTTTAGGACCATATTATTCAAGATCAGAAAAACAACTACATCTTTCAAAAGTGTAAAATTGTAGCTTTTCTCTACAATTATTGAAGTTTTTTTCAATGATACAGTTGGTAGATGACCTTCGTCATTCGTGATAAAAATAAAGAAATTGTAGATTTGAAGATAAAATAAATGAATAAATAAAATTACAATGAACATAAATACACGATCTATTTGGATTTCATTGTTATTTGGCAATACACGACGAAAGAACTTGAACCTTCGTGAAAATATTTATTACATGGCCACGTCGCCTCTGGATAGGTTTTAGTTAGTACAGTAACTTTTAACTTGAAGAATACTTTCAACGTCATTATTTGAGAAATGTTGTGTATTCTCCATATAATACATCTCGAATTTTCTATGACGCAGGTAATTATTTTCAATCATAATAGATAGATAGATGGATAAATGGATTTTTTAAAATTTTTGGATTCGAACAGTATTTTATAACAACAGGTACAATATGTTAACAAATCAACAAACTCAATTCAGGTAAAATATTTTGGTAGAGAATATGTTTTTTTTTTTTCTTTTTTTTTTTTTTCTTTTTAAAAAAAAAAAACATCGAAACTTGATACAAAATCATTGGTCCCCAATTAGGGCTATGGATTAAAGATAGGATCGTTTGGACGGGGCACCACAAGGGCGATCTTACCACCCCATTTTGAACATTTTGAGAATATGTGAACATGAAAATATTATTTTTTATAATATAATGTATATATTTTTTTTGGGGGGTCAACTAATTGTCTCTCAATTGAATAAATCAAATTATGAATTCATTGAATTAAAAAAATATATACATTTGCTTGTCAGTTTATTTTTGACAACTGAGAAGGTTTCGGTGCGTCCAAAACTTCAATTGAAATTGAATTTTTATTCACAATTTAATACACATTAGATACAATGTTATATTCCGTCACTGACCATGAGGTTGAAACCCTCATACTATAGGCTTCTGTCAAGTGACGTCACTCATTGTTGAAAGAGACAAAGACAGACAACAATGTCGACCAGATGGAATTGACCAATCAGAATATATTTGGTAGTCCATCAGTTTGCTGTATTGCTATGGTAACGATTGCTTGTCATTTATAACTTGACAGAAGCCTATATAACGATATATTTTTACAGAAATCGTCAGTATTTTGAAATACTTATTTTCCTAATAGATATCGTTTTAAAATTATTTTTGAAAGAAAAGAAAGACTTTTCAGAAATAACATCTTGCGGTATAGATTTGAAAACTTGTTCAATGTTTATGTTTTGTTATTAAACATGAGGTGCTCTCTCACACCATATCACGCTTCCTTCTTACAGATATCGCCAGATATTAAAATTATTTTTCTAATAGATATATCGTTTAACATTATTTTTGAAACAAAATAAAGAATTTTACGAAAGAATATTTTGTTGTGAAGTGTTGAAAACTTGTTTAATATGAAGCACGATGACAGAAGCAACATTTAGTTTTGAAGAAATCAAGTTTATAGAGACAATTCTTACATTGACTCTTGTCACAAAGATTATCTGTACTCTTATATAATACAAATTATGAAATGATACATACTCAAACTTATAACTCTAACAGTATCAAATTGAAACATCCAATTGAATAAATTGCCTTCTCGTTCTCAAGTGATGCAATGCAATATTACAAATTCTTTATAATAACTTTGAGATCTTGAAAACTTCAATTTTCTATATTTATGGTCTTGAAAAATGTCAAAATGAATAATGAAATTATATTTTAGATCCTGCTCTACGAGTAGTAAATGTGATGAATAAGCGATAATTAGCGGATTAACTTGCTATTACCCTTGGTTACCAATGATATTGATCACATTAATTATTAATTGGCGTAATTGATTTCTTGTAATTCGTAAAACGAGGCGCACAATGACATATTACACGCCTTTTTTCAGTTCCATAAACGAGGACCACACTTATTTATTTTCAGCCATCTCTGCAACTTTTATGCTAAATGTGTCTTTCTGCAAATGATTGCAAGGCTGTGAAATTTGATCGAGACTCCTTGTAATTCCTTATGTTTAGAAGGCACCCGCCATTTTAAGTGAATTTCCTAATTATTGTGTATGTAGTAAATTATATTTAGACTTTTCCCATCTTTATCGAAGCAACGTTTCTCAACAAATTAATATAATAAACTTATTTAACAATTAATCTCATGACAATCTATTGTTGTACAGTTCTTTATATATTATTTCGTACATTTTTTAATAATTAGCTACCGTTAATGAGTTAATTATCTGATATAACAAAATATTCGATTCCGGGTAGTTGAAAGAACCGTCATTCAGGAGACCGGGGTTCGAATCTTGCCATGATTGACAATTGTATCCCAGGGTTTCTTGATGTGCTTTTGTTACCTTACATCTTTGAATCTATTCAAGAAGTAAGACGATCATTTACCAACACAACAAACATAAATTACCTTGTTATTTGTATAGCTGAGGTATTTTTAGGGTAATATTATGATTTTTGAGATGAGATTTACGATAGGAAATGCAACTGTATCTTTCAAAAGCGTTGAATCAATACAGTTATGTAGTGAGATTATCTAATTATTGAAGCTTCACAAAAATTTAGTTGGTTGTTGGTTGATAACATTATTTTTTCTTGGATACCAGAATTTCCTGAATTATTTCATAAAATATTTACCAATATTTTTTGGTGTCGGAATAGATTTACAATTCAGAATCTTCATGTTCTTAAAATATATTTATGATATTTTATGTATATGATATGTGTGTGTAAAACCGTTCACGGAAATCGTGATTACAATATTATTGAAACATATCACTTTAATTACTCACACTTTCAATGCGTGTATCCGCCAGTGGCGAAGGCGCGAATCACCCGAGCGCCAGTGGAGTGGTGTAGGGGGGACGGCTGCTCGGAACCTTCTCTTTTCGTGGTTATCACGTGGTTTATTAACGTTTCTGTTTGAAACAAATGTAGGCTATGGCCATTCATTGAAAGATTCATTTTATTACTTCGCGCGTTTTATTCCAGTTTATCAATATCTCATGACTCAGAACCTCAAAATGGATGATTATGTGGACATTTTTGATTTTTTTAATCTTTCCATATTGAATCAAATTTGAATTTTGGACCAGATCAATACATAAGACATGATAATTCAAATTTATCCTTATTATTCAAATCATATTTTTTTTCATAAATACCTATTCAAGTGAATTCCCACATTAAAATGTAGAACACAAAATTTGAAGTAATTGTTTTCTTTGTTATATTGACCGTTTGATTTGTTTATTTCAGAGACGACAGCGGAAGCGGATACCGTTGCTAAGGAAGGTGAAAACCACATCACATCATCTAAACACGAAGATGGTACGATTCATCCCGGAAATGTCCGAACCGAAGACAATGCATCCGACAATGAACGACCTGCCAGTAATCCAATACAAGACAAGGTCGAGTATAGCCTGAATCTTCAGGAAGCGGGAAGAAATACAGAAGAAACAAAAATTGTTAACTCTTATGAGGTTGCGGATACAATGAAAAATATAGAAATAAAAAAGAATTCGAATGAAGATATTGAGAATGATAAAGAGGGCTCAGGAAACAATGAAACTGCCAGTACTCTTGGTGATTTTGTTTCCACCACTCAAAGATCTGAAATTGAGGAAAATGATAACATATTACGAAAAGAGAACGAAGAAGATGAAAAGATGAATAATTTGCGTAAAGAGGACGTGCGAAAGAATCCCAAAGGGTTAGTAATTCCTGTAAGAAAAGAAGAAGGAGAACTGAAAACAGACTCGGGTGTAACTGGCAATATGAGAAAGACGCAGATACACAGTGATGAAAGGAACAATGAAAATCGAAAGAGAGTTATTCCAAGAAGACGTTATAGAGAGAAAGAAGAAGAACGGAATGCAAAGAGTAATGATGAAGGACAAAGAAAACAAAGTTATAAAACAAATGATGAAAGCGATATTTCACACATCAAAGATGAACATGGATATGAAGAAAGAAAAGCAGGGGAAAGAAAAGCAAAAATTAATGACGAGAGACCAAGAAAACAAAGTCATAAAACGAACGATGAAAGTCATACTTCAGACATGAAAGACGAAGACGAACAAGAAGAAAGAAATGGAAAAAATAATGATGAAAGACCAAGAAAACAAAGTCATAAAACAAACGATGAAAGTCATACTTCAGTCATGAAAGACGAAGACGAACAAGAAGAAAGAAATGGAAAAAATAATGATGAAAGACCAAGAAAACAAAGTCATAAAACAAACGATGAAAGTCATACTTCAGTCATGAAAGACGAAGACGAACAAGAAGAAAGAAAAAGTAGAAGAAACTACGAAAATGAAAGAAGAACACATAAACCTAAAAACATCGAGGAACGTTTTAGAAATGAAGACATTAATAATGAGCGGAGAAATAAACCCCAAACTGTCCAACGCACTCGTATTAGAACAGGCAGTAGAAAAAATGATGAAGAAAATATAAATTCTGATGATGAAGATCAGGATTTGAAAAACAATCTCAAAAAGGGAACGATCAACAACCAACGTTCCGATAGAAGACCTCAATCACACGGTATAAATAGGGATAGAATTGATAACCAGGAGCAAGACGTCCCAATTCGTCGACCTAGTAGAAAGAATTCCAGAAGGATTAATCAGGGATTTGGTAAATCAGTAACACATGATTCTCATTATGATGAGGAGTATGAAGCTAGTGAGAAACATGAACAGATTGTGGCGGCACCTGTCGGTATGTTTGATGAACCAATGATGTCCGATCAACCAATGAGCGAAGCAACCAATCAAATGACTGATGAGGAGATGATGAAAGGTGGCATGAAAAATATCAAAACTGAAACTCAACTAAATAAGAAATTGGACGAAAACAATTTCGGTGAAAAAGATATAAAAAATGATATTGAGGGTACTTATTTCCATGAACCCAATGAGGTGAAGAAAGACGAAGTTGAGGTTGGTGAAGTCTCCATAAATGAAGATCCTGATGGACAAAAAGTTAATGGAAAATCAATGGTAAATAATTCTGAGAAGCAAGGAAAAGTATCTGAAATAGATGTTACTCAGAAAATAGATATGATTCAGAATATTTTCCAGTATGGAGACCTTTCAGAAAATACTGAAAATGTAGTGTTGCACGAAGAAAAGGAGGTATTAAACGTCTCAAATAATAAAAATGAAATAGGTAACAAAAATGCAACGGTATTTAATGGAATCCAAATGATGATCAAAAGCAATAATAGTTCCGTAAAAATTGATGAAGATATAATTAAAATAAAAAATAACGATACAATTGAATTAAAAGAAAATGGAATGAAATCTATCGAGGGAAATCCAATTGGAAGTAAGATATTTGGATATAATTTTGATAGAGAATTTCCAACCGAACCAGTTGAAGAAATAGAAAACAATGAGTCTAGCTTGTCTGCAGAAGTCGATGAATTGATTGACGATCCTGAATACAGTGTAGTTTACGAAGATCACGGCAAAGTTGATGGGGTGAATGAAGAGCCACCCCTTGCTAGTACAATATAGGAGTGAGGGATCAAGAGGGTATAGTTCAATCAGGCTATATACACCCATTATCTATAACTAGACTAGAATGAAAGTAAAGAAAATTAAAATATATTTTTATAATCGAATAATTCATGTAATGAACAAATAAAATGTGAATTATTTGTAAATTGATTTTGGCGAAATTTGGCGGGTCAAAATATTCATGTTTAATTTACCACAATACTTGGTTTCATTCCTAAATCATAATGAATTACTTTGAAGACCAAGAAATGAGCTTCTAAAAAACAATATATAAATATATATATATAAATATGAATATATATATATATATATATATATATATATATATAAATATATATATATAAATATGAATATATATATATATATATATATATATATATATATATATATTTATATATATATATATATATATATATATATATATATATATATATATATATATATAATATATATATGCATATGATATGTAAAATATAACATATATGATGAAATGATTCAGGAAGAGAGAGGTTGATAGGTGAACGAAATAAATGATGATATTCGATTATTTTTGGCAATTGATTTTCTTGCTGAAATGCCAAAGCATGACGTAATAATGTTATGACGTCATCAAGTGAGCCAGGAAAAGTGGATTTGCCAAAGTAATATATTTTGCGTCACAAAAATAACGCCTCTGATATTTCTTCACAATGGTTCATATATATATATATATATATATATATATATATATATATATATATATATATATATATATATATATATATACATATATATAAATATATAAATATAAATATGAATATATATATATATATATATATATATATATATATATATATATATATATATATATATATATATATATATATATATATATATATACATGTATGTATATGACAACTGGATGGAAGCAATAAAAGAAAAAGTTTTCATTCATTAATAAAGTGATAATTTTCTCGATTTCTAATGTAGTTAAATAAAAACATTCTATATGTCCATGAAATTAATCTGTTTATGTATTGTTGAAATATATATATGTAATAATAAAGTGTATTAGCGAAAGAGGAAGATCGTCTACAAAAACACCGAAAACAAATATCATCGTTATATACTTGTGTAGCTGTTGTATTTCTGTATTATTATGAATTTTCAGGATTGATTTTACAAAAAAAAAAAACGCAACTTCATCTTTCAAAAGCGTTGAATTTCAAAGTTGCAGCCAGATTAAATGTATAAACTTACCGTTTCTTAATTTTTTCCAAGTGTACAGTTGGCAGCCGATCTTGTTCTCACGTGAATACAAGCATATATGTATATATTATAAAAATAAATCATGTGAAATTTATTTTAAGACAGAGTTATATTTTATATAATAATATGTAACTCAACACTTTGAACAATAGGTTCTCACAATAGGTATATAAAATTCTTTTCAGTGGCATTTTTTTATTATCCATTAAGATAAACACAAGTCTTAGATATTATAATACTACTCAGTTTCAGAAGAATATTTTGTGCTTCTCCTTTCTTCGCGGAAGAAAAAGTTGATCTACAATAGTATTCACGTGAGATGGAGGCTCGAATCAACCGTGCGTTAGCATTGTGGGATAGGGGGGACGGACGATCGGAACATTTCTGTCGTGGACACAGATTTCGAGATAATTTTATCTCCATCACGATTTAGTTCAAGCTTCATCATAGTCTGATATGGTCGATGTTAAACTGAAATAATGATTATATTAGAGATAAATAAAACTGTCTCAAGGTATAATTAATCAAGCAAGTATGATTTTGATGATAGTTAATTTAATTCTAATTGGATAAAATAACGCAATGGCGTCCGGTTGGTCCAAATCGTTTCTAGCTCTTCTCTTATTTTTTTTTTGTAGGTGATCTTCACAGTTGGCAATGCAAAACCGATCCACATGTAATATTTTCTAGGCTTTAATCATCTCCTAACAGCTGAAACTCATCAGTTTCAACAATCGGACAGGTAGGCCTATACTTATTGAAGAAATTGATAATTGAATTTCAAAAATATTCATAAAAATAACAAGAGAAAAAGAGAAAAAGATTGTCACACTAAAAACGAAAAATAAAAATGTGTTAATTCAGCCAATTATTATTCAAATTAGAAATATATAATCTAGAATATAGAAATGAAAATATATAATTTAGAATATAGAAATAAAAAAATATAATTCATATAAATTAGTAGCCAAGGGTAATACCACGTTAAGCTACTCATTCATTACTCATAAAACCTCACCTATAAGGAAAACATGATGTGACATATTTTACAAGTTTTATAAAAAACGAACAGATGGTTTCAAAGAATAAAAATCAGACAATTCCTGACATTTCAGTTTTCTTTAGCTCATCCTTCAATTCGAACATAAATAGAGTTTGCCCAGCGATTATATTAAAGATAAATAAAACCATCTTCGTCAATTTTTACAGAGATATTTCGTGGTTTCCCTCTGTAGTCTATGCTAATGCTGGGATGGTTCCTACAATATAGGCCACGACCGCTTCCTTCCCTTTACCTTACAAACCTTCATCTCAACATCCCACCATCTCAATAATCATGCATCCGACGTCAATAGAATTCATTATAGTGCATAGTTAAATCCATTATATATAAAACCATCTCAAGGTATAATAAATCAAATATGTATGATTTTGATGATGGCGCATTAAAATCTAATGATATTTAAATGTTACATATGGTTATAATTTATTCTGAGCTTGTCAAGATGGATATTGATGATAAGCAGTGGATTTTGTCGTAAAGTGTTACATGTTTGTCTACGCTTGGCTTTCCAACAGATCCTGTTATATATGAAATTGATATGATGTTTTTCAAGACACCATCCCTACCTTAGAAGCAAGATTAGTCTGAGTTGATATTGAATTGTTACTGTAACATCTTACGTATTATACTGTGGACTACATTCCTGGGAGTAGTGGTGTGTTACATAAGGAGGAAAAAATAATTGAAATGGTTGAACTGATTTTCATCGGAGCTGGATGGTCCAGTGAAGTGTAGATGATGTGTAGGATTTAATTAAGATAATTATTTCTATTTTCAAAATTTGGGCCAATATTTTCATTCATTTTCACCCTTTTCAAACGATCCTATAGTTTGTTCAATTTGAAAAAAATCATCTTATGTGAAATTTTCAATGTTGATTAAACAAATCACTGAGTTAACTTTAAGTTCATCGCTAGAATATCAACATTTTTTTTATCAACATCATAAACTTGGTATAAAGTCATTAAAATTAAGCCAAGCCAAAGAATTAAGCCCGGTTTTTCAGTGGTTCGTTAAACGTGAATCAACTATTTTAACTTATTGTTACCTCTCTTGTTTACCTGTTTTTACTTGTGAATCAGTCGATTAAAATTAAACTAAAGGAATATTGACTAAATATTCAATAAAGAATATTGATATACATTGATCAACTTCCAAAAAATTATAATCCAGTTAAAAAATATTGAAAAAATATATCAAACTATTATTTTCTGCTATTTTTCTAGAATTTGCTTAGTAGACTGATTCATTAGATCTCAATTATATCAGTGCTATCAGTACTATAATATGTATATCAGGACTAGTAATGAGTGATGGGCTTATGGCTACCTAGTACCTAGATCTATTTTTTTTTTTTTTTAGATGGATGTTTATTATTTCATAGTGATACATACACTCACCCTTAAGTATAAAAGATTTTATGTTACGGGTATAAGAAATTAGTCGATAAAAAAATAATAATGAAACGAAAATACATGTCAACTATTGTGAATAGGAGATTAATTATGATTAGGTAATTGAACAAAAGGTACATTGACAATAATTGGCATCACATAATTCGTCGATAGTAGGGCCTATATCATAGAGTATGAGCAAGATGTAAAATTAAATGTCATGCTGTATTTCTATTCAATCATCTACCTTCTTTCATCAAATCTATCAACTGTATTCAATTCAAATATTTCTATTCAATCATCTACCTTCTTTCATCAAATCTATCAACTGTATTCAATTCAAATATTTCTATTCAATCATCTACCTTCTTTCATCAAATCTATCAACAGTTTGAATGTATTCAAATAAATACTAAAACTTGTTAAAGAATGTATTTACAACATCGTCTAGTATTTCATTGCCAGCGAATTGTCATAGTTCGTAGACTGTCTGTTTTTTATTACACATATGCTTTTTTTTAAATAACATCGAAACCTGATACAAAATCATTGTTCCCCAATTAAGGCTATAGATGAAAAGTAGGATCGTTTGGACGGGGCACCACAAGGGCGATCTTACCACAACATATTAGTTATTCAAAACAAATTAGCTTCAACACCAGAACTACACTGTCTGTGACCATAATATTCCGCCGCAGATAAAAGTTTTTCAGTTTCCAAAAGTTCGGAACACATTATAAGTAAAAACCGTTTCTGTGATATATATCCGGACATTACCAGCATTGGTATTAAGAGTGAACAAAACACACGAATGCTAACTTTTTTCATGTTATGCTGTTTTATCTATTATAATATTTTATTTATGTGAGTGTTTTTACCTTGCATGACAATGTGTTATTTAATTATTTAATATATTTCACATACTTCATATTGTATTTGATAATTTGACTCTCCATATATATTACATTCTATACATTGTTTCTAACTTGTTTTGTAATATCTCATTTGGAAGAAAATAAATGAAAGTAAAGTAAATTAAATACTTAAGATATTCTATATTTTAGAATCCCCCCCAATCTTGATTGGATGTCAAGTTTTGCTACGTCAGAGGGGCGTGAAAACGAAAGTGGTCAATTTAATTGAGAGTACATTATATAGTCAGAGATGTTTAGAAGCTTCAAATTGGGGGCATAGTCACAAATTCCGAATTAAAAATATGCTAATATATTTTTTGTGTGCTTGTAAGTCATGACAAATTTCGTTCACGAGAGCTAACAATGGTCAGACAGATTTTTTTCACAATTGCGTGATATGATTTATAATTAACACATCAAAATAATATTTTTTTCGTGAAAAAAGGGATGACGTTCATTTTTACCGATCATTAATAATTTCAACACTAAATTATTATTTACATGTCAAATTAACTACCTTTTTTGTGAACCATTCATAAATCAATCATTGTGTATTATCAACAACTTATTTATTTTTATTACTATAATTACGTTGTGCTTTGTAAATAATAATGAATGGATAATAGAAAAAACTACGTGCCGGGGATATCTGAAACCGGATACACAATAGTTAACTGTAAGTTTATTTTCCAATGAAATCTAGAAATGATAAAAGACAAAAATAATAATTGACGACGTCAGAAATTATACCGTTCGATCAACAGGGTTGTTAGAACTGAAGTCAAATTCGAATATCCAATCGGGGTATCTTGAAATGACTACAAATGATATGATCCAACTGGCCCACTGGTGAAGCCACGCCTATATCGAGTCGTCAATTGTTTCCCACCAGGAGCAAAGGACGAGTTTACATGACCGTTTAGAAGCTGCACCACTTGGTTATTTTAAAACTTCGAGGAAGTCTTGTCATTAAACATTAATAATTATGTATGGATAAAACATTTTAAATTACAAATAATCATCATTGACACCAGGACTAAGCAGCTGACTATGATCATACTTTTCACCGCAAATAAAAGTCTTTCAATTTACAAAAAGTCCGGAATACAGTATAAGTAGGCCTATGAACCGTTTATTTGATATATCCGGACATAACCAGCAAGGTATCAAGAGTCGGGGGCCGAATTCACAAAAGGTCATAACTTTGATCCGGCTCAAAGTGACGACAATTTCTAGATATAATACCATATTTTATCTATTATTTCAGATTTTTAAATTTTAATGAATAATAGATTGATGATAATAATTGGATTTAATCAAAAATAATAGATCAAAATATATGGTATTATCTCTAGAAATTGTCGTAACTTTGAGCCGGATCAAAGTTATGACCTTTTGTGAATCTGGGACCAGAAGTTTATTTGTTTTTATAAATTGTACTCAACAATTGTAAGAAAATGTAATAAATGACGCCTTCTTCTCTATATCATCTACCGGTACTGAGAACGCGTGTGCCCACAATCACGCGGAACCCACGAAATATGAATAAGGAAAGTTTTTGTCATTATGTGCTAAAAATAATTTGCAACTCTTTCATTTTCATTAATTCATTCACGCGTTTTGTAAATAGATGAACGTGACTGTGACAACACGCTGTAGACCGGGATATTGGCTGGTGTGGGCCTAAAGCGAGGTTCCCAGAACGATTTTTGCACGTGCCGTGAAAACACACGCAGACGGCAACTTTGAACCAATCACGAGCAAGAGAAATAGTCGTGGACAAGAACGATTTGTTTCCGTTCAAATATAGAGCCAACTTCAACTTTTGACGGCCGGTACGGTACGGGACGGTACGGGACGGTACGGGACGGTACGGGACGGTACGGGACGGTACGGGACGGTACGGGACGGGACGGGACGGGAAGGTACGGGACGGTACGGGACGGTACGGGACGGTACGGGACGGTACGGGACGGTACGGGACGGGACGGTACGGGAAGGTACGGTACGGGACGGTACGGGACGGTACGGGAAGGTACGGGACGGTACGGGAAGGTACGGGACGGTAAGGGACGGGACGGGACGGGAAGGTACGGGAAGGTACGGGACGGTACGGGACGGTACGGGACGGTACGGGACGGGACGGGACGGGACGGGAAGGTACGGGACGGTACGGGAAGGTACGGTACGGGACGGTACGGGACGGTACGGGACGGTACGGGACGGTACGGGATGGGACGGGACGGGACGGGACGGGACGGGACGGGACATAACGGTACGGGACGGTACGGGATGGGACGGGACGGTACGGGACGGTACGGGACGGTACGGGACGGGACGATTTGGGGAAGTCGGATCAGAATACCACCATTTGAATGTGGTTCGATCGTCGCACTTCCATTTTATTTCGATGTTAGTTCAGTGATCAATCTCTTTCATCATCTAAATTATTATCATTAATATATTATTATTTATCAAATCGTTATAAATAATTATTCATGACAACTTATATTATTCTATTGAAGTAGTTTAATTTTCTGTATCGTCCAATAATTGTGAAAACTTCAGCGTTAAATAATCAACTTTTTTGAAAGATGTAGTCGAGTATATCGTTAATTTCGTCCCAAAAATCGTCGATCATCAAAAAACCAGTCGAACAAATATAACGGTGATATATGTGTTTGTTCTATCAGTAGATTATATTCTTCTTTCGTGGATGGTAAAATATAGCTGGGAGCCATGGTTTCGAGAACCATTGACTTCAAGTTTAAGAGACGGGATTTACGAGTCGAGTCACAACTACATCTTTCAAAATCGTGAAAATGATCAGATCTGCAGTGAGTTTCTCTAAAATGTCAGACTTTTTTTCAATTTCAATTTTAGGGGTTGAACGGGGGTGCGAATGAGCGGGTGATGATGAAGGGATGATAGGTGAAAGGACATTTACAAAAACTAATGCCTTAAGCGAGACTCCCACGGCCCACCTGACTTCAGTTTCATACCGCAGAGCGATAGTTGACCAAGCCACGGGCACGGCTATTTCAGACGTTAGGCGACCTTCTTACGTGGGTCCAAGTATATTAATGTCGTGACAGAGCCTGTAAAGAATGTCACCATCAGTGTCCATGACAGATAACTCCAAATGTAAAAAAGAACCACGCCTAAAATGGTTCTCATGAGAAAATTATTATAATTCAACTATATCGTGTTTCTTCTCATTGTCTTTTCTTAATTTCGCTTTCATTTTTTTTTAATAATAATTACTATATATTTGTATACGTAAGGTGGTTATGTGAACAATTATTTGAAGTCTGATGTTGGGACATTTTTACTTAATCATTTTATTCAAATACGAAAACAAAATTTATTCAGTTCTCTCGATGTTCTCGTCACTTCTTTCTTGATACGTACTTACTTTCCTGCAATCTCAGTCAGTCAAGTAGGGCGTGAGTTCGAGTCCCGCATAAAACATGGGGTTTGTTAATGTCATTCGTAAGTTTGTTTGCGGTTCAAACAGATCAAATTATCACACAATGATGCAAATTTGTGACTTATGTCATTATCTAAAATTATTTTTGTACTTTCAGGCACAATTGGTTGGACCACTTTTGAGACTTTTTCTTATTATTAATTAATACTTCCAATACTTGACTTGGTATAGTTGCTAGGTATTTATAAAAAAATAGCATCTACCATTTATATCAGTTCATGTATAATGTCAATTGTTTGTATTTTGTGTGCATTCGTAATTTTTTATTTCATCCCTGACTGTCCATATGATTCACTCAAAAATGTTCCATTCTCGAAAATGAAAATAAATTGATGAATAAATAAATGAATAAATGAATGAACACTATTAAAATCGTTCGGAAAACTTCATAAGAATAACCCCAAGATTGAAATAAGTGTGATAAATCGATTGAAAGAACTAGTCCTATCAAATTAGAACATTAAAATTATACACGCACATTATCACACGTTTTTGTACATATATTTTTGAAATCAATCGAATCTATTAAAGAGATATATATGTACAATTAATTATAGCTTCATAACGTAAGCAGCGATTGACCAGACCAAATAGTTTTAAAACCAAGATGTGTATATCTTCGAAGTTCCTTACCTACAAATATCTCGCTCATCTTACAAAGCATAAGTTACGTTTGTCAGGTTATAAACACATAACTAACACATTTCAATTCAACATTTTACCAACACTCTAACGAAATCTTACACATACCCGTTTCTCGATCTTTATTGGTATCATTATCCGTATATAATTCCAGTTTCTTCCTATACAATCATTCAACCCTCCTGATGCAATATATCACACACATATACACACTCGAAAAACTTGCTCATTATTAATTAAAATAATCGAAAACATAACCCAAAACTATAAATCGATATTAGAAAGAAATTGACCTTATTGCGTATACTGATCGACAGATAGGGATCTCATCACAGACAACTCGAGTGGGCCAACACCGAAAAGCGTTATGTTCTCAATTATTCGGGTGTGTCCGACAACGAGTATCGGATCCAGTTTTTCTGTTAATTGTGTAATGATGTATTCTTGATCTTAGAGTCACGCGTTTTATCAGGCCTCCCGCGCTAAATGTCACTTTCTTAACGATTGATTATTAACTGTAGGCTTACTGCTAAATCACTTCATGCGTGTAATTGAACAGGTTAAGTCCACAGAAATAAATCATTACTTCATTTATATATATATATATATATATATATATATATATATATATATATATATATATATATATATATATATATATATTTATATATATATATATATAATTATATATATATGCATATATATATATATATATATATATATATATATATATATATATATATATATATATATATATATATATATATATATATATATATATATATATATATATATATATATATATATATATGCATATATATATATATATATATATATATATATATATATATATATATATATATATATATATATATATATATATATGAATATATATATATATATATATATATATATATATATATATATATATATATATATATATATATATGCATATATATATATATATATATATATATATATATATATATATATATATATATATATATATATATATATATATATATATATATATATATATGATATATATATATATATATATATATATATATATATATATATATATATATATATGAATATATATATATATATATATATATATATATATATATATATATATATATATATATATATATATATATATATGTATGAATAAATATAAGATATAACAGTATGAATATAGCGGAGATATTTGTGATTGTTATGTTTGTAGACGAACTTTTTCTTTCATAAGTACAAAACATATTACGTTATTCTTCTAGTTAGAATGATCTAATGAAATGGGGAAGATAAAGGTCAGCCAAGCGTTTAAAGCTGAGTAATAAACCTACTGGGAAATGATGGTGAATGCTACTTAAATAGCCAACTGAGGAAAGGCGTGTATTGAGCTTGTAATTGGTTGTAATGAAGCAGTATTCTGTTTTGATTGGTTTTACCTCATTGCGACTTAATTACCAATTAAATGTATTACCGGTGTATAACATGTCACAAAGAAATGTGTTCATCGAAAATTATCACCTTTTAGACTTCAGTTTACGAAATACAAATGATTGAACATTCGAAAATTTCGATTTTTTTTTCTGTCAGTAATAGTCTTTTTATTAATGATGAGAGGTTTTTCTTGATTATAAAAAATGGGTTTCAACCAAAATACAACCTTTTTTTTGTTAGAAAATGTAGTTATTAACTGAACAGTTTTCATTATATATAATGAGTATCGTAGTTTTCGTTCTGAGGCCCAGTATTACCAAGACTAGTTAGTATTTATCTGAGAGTTGGTGAAAACAAATAGCATAGGTAACCATGGTGATAACAAGTTTGAACTGTCAGATAAAGACTACCTGGACTTGGTAATACCGGGCCTAAGGAAAGTAAGGTTTTTCTTGAAAAAAGCCAACTCTTTTATCGTTATAGTCACCACAATTTCCATTTGCGCATTATTTTGGTATATAAGTAAACGGTCATGGAATTATTCCATTCTCATTTCCAAACATTATTTTTTCCCCGTAATGACTAACAAGAGATCGGAAAGTGATTTACTTCAATACAACAACTCCAATCAATATTATTTATGAATTGCCTGATGCCACATGCTGAAGATATATTGACAGGTCTACCAGTCGTATCTAAAAAAGTTAATTACAAAACGCCCCTCTGTCTTTTTACCACGAGGTGATTACGAGAATTACGAAGAGTTTAGAAGGGATTAGATAAATCAAGTGATCATCATACGATATTTATGGTTCCAATTGTGACTTATGGAAATCGAATAAACATCTTTGATGATTTAATTTGTTTTTTTTTATCGAAAATGTAATCGATCGTCTCTAAAGGATATCTATTTGGAGTTGTATATCTTGAATTTTGTAAAACCATTTCATCTAAAATTCCAATACTGAAATTTCGTACAATATTAGACCTATTCTTTAATGAATACACGTGTTTATGAGTTCTTCCATCAAATAGTGAATAAAATCTATTCTACAATCCAAAATTGACATCACTGTCGTAGCTTTGATTCATTACATTACATTCATCAGTACATTTCGTTTTTTGACATCGAAAACTTCAACACAAAGCCATTGTTGGCAAAGAAGGCTGTGGATGAAAGTTCAGGATCGTTTGAACGAAGCACAAGGGCGATCTTACCACCCCTAAGAAATAGTTGTACTGAAAGTGAGGTGAGTGAGAAGTGTGGTCGAGTGGATAATACACTGAACCGTCCGGGGTTCGATTCCCACCATGGTCGACCATCCTCTGTCATTCAGATCAATACTGGGATGGTTCCTCAACAACAGGCCACGACCGACTTCTTCCCACTATCCAAACACACCTAATAAAATAACCTTTCATCTCATCATCTCATACATCATTCACCGACGCCAATAGATATTAGTCATCAGTACAGTGCGTCGTTACAACCCAATATAAATATATACATTTAATTTCATTAAATAGTAAATGTAAACTGTAATGGTAAGAAGTGAACATTGTCCAATCGAGACATAGTTCAAAGTGGAAGATATCAACATTCGTGTGTTTTGTTCACTCGTAATACCAATGCTGGTAATGTCCGGATATATCATAGAAACTGTTTTTACTTATGTGTTCCGGGCTTTTATAAACTGAAAAACTCTCATCTGCGGAGGAAAAGTATGGTCATAGACAGCGTAATCCTGGGTGTTGAAGTTCATTGGCTTAAAATAATTCAAATGGGATGGTAATATCTCGTAAATCTTGCCACTATATAGGCATCTGTCAAGCGACGTCATACCCATTGTTGCAAGAGACAGACAACAATGTCCACCAGTTGGAATTGATCAATCAGAATATTTGGTAGTCTACCAGTTCGCTGTATTGCTATGGTAACTATTTGTCATTTGTTACTTGACAGAAGGCTATACTGTCAAGCGACATCACCCATTGTTGAAAGAGACAGACAACAATGTCCACCAGTTAGTATTGACTAATCAGAATATTTGGTAGTCCACCAGTTCGCTGTATTGCTATGGTAACTATTTGTCATTTGTTACTTGACAGAAGGCTATACTGTCAAGTGACGTCACTAATTGTTGCAAGAGACAGACAACAATGTCCGCCAGTTAGGATTGACTAATAAGAATATTTGGTAGTCCACCAGTTCGCTGTATTGCTATGGTAACGATTGTTTGTCATTTGTTACTTGCCTATAGGCTTCTGTCAAGTGACGTCACTCATTGTTACAAGAGACCGACAACAATGTCCACCAGTTAGGATTGACCAATCAGAATATTTGGTAGTCTACCAGTTTGCTGTATTGCTATGGTAACTATTTGTCATTTGTTACTTGACAGGAGCCTATAATCTGTCTGTCTCTGTCAGCTGTTCGCAGACACCTGTGAAAGTGAAATGACCAAGTGTACAGCTCAGCTCGAAGCCTCGCAGTCTTGCTCTTACCTCGTTACAGTGAACTTCGGGTGCAAATTTCTCTCTCTCTCTTGGACCGTGCCGTGCTGTTGGTACGATCTGCTGAGATCGGGCAGTGGTTTAGGACCCAGTGGCAAGACTCGTTCAATAGATACGTCTCAAGTGCATGCGATACGGTAAGACCATTGTTGGATATTTTTATCTATTTATTTATTTATTAATCTTTTTGGTATTTTTTTAAAATTTTTTGGTGATTTATTTACTTTTTTGGAGAATTTATTTACTGATTTGTTTATTCACCCATTCATTTATTCTTCAATATCTTTCAATATTCTTTTTATTATTGTCACAAATTAAATTATGCTATAAAGTAAAACAGTTTAAACTCTCGTTCACTAAGCCATAAATGGCTTATCAATATTATATTATATTATAGTATTTTGTATGAATGAACGAATTGATGAATTTTCAACTTTTTATTTATTCACTATACTTATTTATTCATTAATCTAATGATTTGTTCACTGATCCTAATGACAATTATAAACTACTGATTTAAATGTACGAACTTCAGAATATTTTACTTGTTCTGAATAAAAATCTGAATTATTCAATTTGATTAAATAATTAATTGGTATTATAATATTGAGTCATGTTCAATTTGTGTAATTAGTTCATTTCCAAACGATCATCACATTCTTAAAGTAATTGATTCGACGAATCTCAAAATCTGAATTGAATTGAAGTTAATTCAAACGAAAAATTAATTTTTATCATTGTAAATACTTTATAAATAACATACATTGTAAAATTTGAGAATTAAATTATATAAACACAAGTCAAGTCTTTGACATCGTTATATCAAAGAAAATATAATTCCAAAATGAAAAAATAAACTCACCATCATCAACTTCAACTCAAAAAATAAAACTTGAGAAATTACACTTATTAATAATTGCTTAACTGATCTACATATAGCACAAGTAGCCAAGTAAGTATAAGCATCGAACCGTACAGGGAAAATTTTCTCTCATATAACCCTAAACTGAAGTTATCATCACTCTAATACAGCTTCGAAACTAGGAACTTATACTTAAAATCATAAGTATACATCTCAAGTAATATTAAGAAATAATTTAATGATAATGTTTATTCTGAAACTACTGTTCTACCGATCATTATGCAACATAAGTTAGGATACTGCATTATGATACATAAACACAAGTTACTATTAATGTACTTTAACTTTGATTTAACCGCAATTTAGCCGATAGATCATACATTCAGAAATAAAATTGTCAATATAATTTACTTGATGATATGTTATATATATTACCACTTTTTGAACTCAATACCATACCGCTATAAAGTAATCAAAAACCGTTTAGTAACAATTAGTAAGTTACACTTAAGTGCAATTGATCTATTACGTTAAAAAGTTGTACAACCTTTTGTAATCAGTACTGAGAAAGAGGGTGTCTCTTACGACTAATTACCTATACGCTACATTTATTGTAGGTAATTTTTATATTTGGAAAGTTAACTAAGATTATATCATTCGTATATTACTAATCGATACAATATTAAATAGTAATTGATAATTGATTGCACACACACACACACACATATATATATATATATATATATATATATATATATATATATATATATATATATATATATATATATATATACATATATATTATATATAGAATTTGAAATATATTGTTTCAAATAAATATATTATTCTTTATATTACTCATTGATTAATAGGTCCATGTAATCGAATATTGAAAATCAGCATGTAAATAACTTAATTTCATGTCATTGAGAAATTACTATACGGTACTTTTTTTCTTGAGACGAACTGAGAATGTAAAAAAAAAACAATTGAAATAAAAAAGTAAAAGCACACCCAATTAGATAAGTACGCCAGCTGTTGCGAATTTCGAACACCATTTGAAATATTTTAAAATTTTCGTTGTATAAAATCTACGTGTAAGTGGATTAGATGTTCATAAATAATACATCACTTCAGAAGTTAACTTTTTAGTAATGCTTAAATTGGTGTTACTTCATTTTTTCAATTCACTCTATTCAGTTTTTATATAATTATACCATCACAAAAAAGAATTTATGTGACAGAATAATTAAAAATCTTCTACTACCGGTATACTCTGAAATAATTAATAATTAAATAAATCGATTCTGATTGAATTGCAAAATAAAATTAGTTAATAATATACCTTTATTATATATAGTTATTGATTTGAATCATAAAATATATTTTCAAATGTCACGTTAAGGTCGATTGATACTTCAATAAAACAAAAATGAGCACATTGTGCTATTATAACAGGAAGTTGTGAAGAACTGAGTTACATAACTCAAACGTATGTGTGTAGTCTACCTCTTTAAGGTGTACCATTACTTTTACCTGCATATGATTGGCGTTTTAGCACCACTAACGCAGTTAATTGACGACCATACATGTATCATAGATTTTATTCTATTTTTTATTCCGCTGTATAAACCGGAAGTAGAGATAAAAATGTCTTGTATAAAAGTACTTATTCGATGAATGAACTACCGGAGGCTATAGCCATTATATTACAACCTTAATGATACCGGTATTGATTTATAAACTGAAATTTAGTCTGATTAGTAAGTTATAAAAGCAGCGGATAATTAAAATATATCCAAATGAATGCGTGATTGGATAAACAATAAATTAATGAGGCGTGGGCCGGAAGAACATTTTAATTTGTGGTTTAAATTTTGTATTATTTAAATTATTAAATTTTAAAGGTTGTGTAGGGCTAGTCAGTTAAGGCATCACCTTGGAAATAGAAGTCAAGTAGGGTGTATGTTCGAGTCCCGCCCAAGAAATGTTTTCTTCATTAACATCATTAGTATATTATCTACTTATTCGTATACCTCAAAATAATTTAACTGTTGGTTAAGTGATAAGCAAAAAATTATAGACCGATCTTAATAGACATAGTTCTGATCACATTTTTTCTTCATAAAATATATGTTTCTTTAAACATTTTGTATACCATTTCACTTTTATTGAATGACATTTATAAATTGATCAACCACTTATTCATCAGGTTACAATTTTAAAGTAAAGTTCTACCAATATGGACGCGACAAGCTACTAACTGCTATGAATAGAACGTGTTTTTTTTTAAATGCTGAACTCAAATAGAGTAACAACCTTTTTGACATTGACTGTGCAATATTGCACTTCGATTACCAAATGAGTTTGCCATACAAATAATCGAACACGCCAATTGGGTACGCATGGTTCCTAAAGCAAAACTTGTTTCAAGTTTGATTTAGATTATTGATCAGCCTTGACTTGATAAAAACTAGTCTGAGGAATATTGCAATTAATTAACATAATGTCAATGTTTTGGGCGTCGGCTGGATCACCCCGACTTGTTCCCTGAATTCAGACGAAGAGTGAAATGCGAACTTATGTCTGAATCTTATAATTTGGATTTTTTCACTTGGAAAAAATCATCAAATTTATAATAATATTTTTTATTATTATTCATGGTATGCATGGTATGCATGGTATGCATGGTATGCATGGTATGCATGGTATGCATGGTATGCATGGTATGCATGGTATGCATGGTATGCATATATGCATGGTAGGCCCTACGCTGTGAGGTTATGAAAAAAAAAATCGATAGCAAAAACATCAAGTGTTTTTGTTAGATAGAAGAGATCTTTCCGCGTTTAATATCATAAAATTCGAGTCATTACCTTTCTCGACAATTATTTTCTGCATCTTGTGAACTGTTCATTAATTTTGTAGACCTTTTTCCCTATACATTTTTTTTTTTTTTTTAAACGTCGAAACTTGATACAAAATCATTGTTCCCCAATCAAGGCTATGGATGAAAAGTAGGATCGTTTGGACGGGGCACCACAAGGACGATCTCACCACCCCAAAGTATTAAAAGTATGAAGTATTTACCACCTATAAATACTGGGGATGCCGTGATATCATCATTGTTAATTTGGCACTACGAATATTAAATATCAATATTTTGTAACTGTTTAATGACTTATATTTTTATTTCTATATTTTAAAATTTATTTATTGAGTCCACGTTTGTTTTTCGTCTTCCTCCAATACAATAATTATATCATTTTTTTTTGTACCATGTTCTTACATATTTAATCTAAAAATATGAAAATATAGCCTCTAGACTCTGGAGGCAGTGGCGTAAATATCAGCAGTGCAAGCGGTGCAGTGGCACAGGGGCCCACGGTTAATTTCACTTTGGGGAGCCCAATGAGACTGGCATATAATTTGCTGAGATAATAATTTATAATTTATTGTTTCCAATTCATACGTTTATTTTTTTTTGTTCCATGAAAGAGACTCAGTGCAGGTTCAATTTTATTAATTGAATCTGAGAGAAAAAGACGGACTCATTTTAGTGATGATGTAGACATTTTTACAAAGCAAAAAGTGAGGCAGAGGAATTTTAATATAGTAATCAATGAGTGAGTGAAATAATTTACGTGCAATAAATGGTATACAAATTAAAAGACAATTTTAAACACATTTATAATGAAATAAATTGGAAGCACACGAGTAAGCCTACTTTTTTGGGACTTTGCCAAATAAGGAAAAAAAGGGGAGGGCCCATTTATGCATTTTGCACTCCTGTCTCGTCGTGCCTTGTTACGACACTGTCTGGAGGATGAATCCTATTCTCTATTAATCCTATCTATATCTTTTATTAGGATAAAAGATAAGAATTATTGATATTACCGCAAATATACCAGCTGTTAGTAGGGTCGTTAGCAAACAAAATCATCAAAAACAATCTAAAAAAAAAACTATCAATGGAATTTCGAACTGGCTTTTTTATATAAAGAAACCGGCACAAATTCGTTGATGCTCAATTAGGGCCAAGAATAACAAGGTAGGATCGTTAGAAAAAAGCATCATTCGTGAAATCTCACTACTTCAGAATAAATAGCTAATTTAAATGTGATTCATTGAAAAAATAACTAAACTCGACACGCAATACAAAACAGATGTAATATCGTACTATTTTCAGTATATTTTCTCCTATACCCGTGTCTGTATTTAAAATTTAATTATAGACACAAATTCTTAATTAATAGTGAATCATTGCATGTTAGTATGTCTACACCACAGTTGAATAACCGACCGGTTAATTATAATAAACACTTGGTTTAAATTTCAAGGCTCAAAAGAGTCGTAGTTTTTTTTGTTATTACGTTTAAATTATCTTACATAAAATTGAAATGAAACTTGTTTGAACTTGACGCTGTAAGGTCAATGGTATATCGAATGAAATTATTCAACCTCAAATAAGTAACACTGATACTTAAGAAAATGGGTGAAGAGTTTAACTATTTGAAGTAACCTTTGAATCCTCCGAAGAAAAAATATTTTGTATTCATTTTTGATGATCGTTCAGATACTATAGGCTGTTTTAGATGAAAATAATTCAAATACCATATTTAAATATTGATTTATTAATCTTTGCTTAGAGATATATTGAATTCCATATTCTACGAACATTGAACACATTTTTGAGTACCATTTTTTTTGTAGCTCTTTGAATATATTTGAATAGTAGATAATGAGTTCACCTAGAACCTGGATGGTAGAAAAATTTACTGGATTATTTTTTTTCCATTGGAAGTTAGAAGCAGAAATTGTCTTTTTGTAATTTCAGGGGCAACAGTCCTAAAGTACGCATTTTGTTACTTATTCATGAAGCTCATAGTTTAGTTGATACAGAAAATTGGCCATTGACTGTTTTCTGATGGTAACCATGGTCACGTAGCTTGTGATTACCAAACCTTCATGACCCACTGCCATCTAGATAGTTTGTTAAGGATTTTAGTCAGGTTACCATAGCAACTATAGGAGGTTGGGACTCACTCACACTAAAGTTGTGATTGGAAAATAAAATGGCAGCCGCTATGATTGATTATTGTTGGCTTAGCGACCCCATCAACAGCTAGGTTATACGGGGGCCGTAGCCGATATTCATCGGACCATCGGTAGTTTTTAAATTGTGATGATGATTCAAATTGTATGGTGATTTAAATCTGTCTTTCTTTACACGATACCGTACTTCTTCTTAGCTGACTTGGTAGAGGCTCACATGTTAGGTAGCCTACTTTAAACATATAGAATCCACCATTTACAAATAATTCCATATATTATAAATATATATATATATATATATATATATATATATATATTTATATATATATTGAATTTTATTGTTGTGTATATTTTGTAATAGCATTCAACGAATTACACCTGCCCCCTTCACAAGATTTACTCTGAATCTATTTATCATTTTTAAAACGTGATAATAACGTTTATAATGTCGATTCTTTAAAACGAAATATCAATAAAAAACCCCTTCAAATCATGTGATGAAATATAAATATAATAATAATGAAAAATTTACTCTAAATTTATATTTATTATTTTTGAAATGTTGATTGTTGATTCTTTATGGATGAAATATTAACACAAAACACAATCAAACCATGTAATGAGATATAGAAACATTTAAAAAAGAAAAAAAATGAAAAAAAGATCGGAAATTAGCTCACTTCACTTCCGTTCAGTTCCGCTATTTCACACCTCCTACATATAGCACTAATTGCGATAGCCATCTCGCCTGAAGACAGCAGAATTAGATGTGATTGCACACGTCACTATTGTCTCGGTTCCAGCGAATTACCTGTTTAACGACAGTGCACTCTCGTCCTGTCGTTACTGCTGCACATCGCACGTTAATGACACACTTTGTAGGTTAACTACTCGCACATGCGTGCTGTTAGTATAAAAAACGCGTTATTATTATTAATAATAAATAATTATATTATTTATAATATTTACTGTCTCCATTTGATCTACATACAATACTACATAAAATAGATTAAATGAAGTTATTGAAGGATGTTGAGATATTTAATTAACATTTAAAACAATGAATAATTAAAATAAGTTACATCTTGATTAAGATAAGTTAGTAGGCCTACATTTAAAACACGATTACTTGAGTAAAATTCAAAAGACATACTAGACTCTCATCAACATGTTATCAGCATATATTCTTGTGAAGAATAATAAGCTTTGGCAATTAAAAGTTTTTTAAATTCAATTTTAAATTTTGACTGTGATTCGAAATTTTCTATAGCTTCTGGTAATTTATTATAGAGTTTGAATTTTAAATGATTCTCCAAGTATATTTTATTTAATTTTTTATCAATCTTGATTGAACATGTGAATGTTATGAGATGAGTCAAAATAAATACATTTTCAAAATAAAAAAAACAGTACTTATAATACAGATTAAAATTGTTCAAAATATAAAATATAAAATACAGTCTTATCAATCAATCAAGAATTTTCTTACAGAAAAAAACACTTATTCCAGATATTGTTTCAGTTCAGTTTCAAATGATGACCTACCTACTCTAAGATTAAGTGACTGTAGTGAGACATTAAACATTGTGATTCAAGCATATATTGGTCCTTTAATAAACATGGTAAAGTTGTGATTAATTATTCTCAAGTCCTTCTTGGCACTGGTATTGTGTTTGTGAATGCCATAAGTGTAGTTTATAAGTTCTTTTATAAATTTCAATAAATTAATTCAAAGTTTATATATCTGTATAGATATTTTTATTCATGTGTGATATTGGTAATGATGCGGCTATAAAAAAAAGGTCGATCAAGGTTTATTGAAATTCATCATGAAAAAAAATGTATATATATATATATATATATATATATATATATATATATATAAATCTTTATTAGACTATGTCATGGTATACACGATTGCCTTTCGACACATAATAATAATCAAATACAAAATTATTGAAGGGAAAAAAACACATAATAATAATAAATCACAGATGAATCATTGATAAAAAAATGATTGTAGAAAATAATGAGAGAGTAATAAACAGTAGCCCAATATGAAAAAGTATTAATATGAATAGAGATTTGAAAATAATATAGAAATACAAAAAAAAATGAATAATAATATTATGCTATGAATGTGAGTACAAATGGTTTCTCAAAATGGCAATAAGATTCTTCCAATAGATATTATTCGCACTAAATCTAGAAGACAATTTGGAAATAGTTCATGAAAAAATTAGCGGTCAAATGTGAGTATATTTTTCATTTAGGTCAAATAAAAAAAAAAATCCGGACTAAAATCAAACCATTACATGTGACCACAAGGTGTATACGTACTCATTATCTAATCTTATTCGTGGAATTATGATTTGTCAAAACAATATTAGTGACAGTGCGTCGTTAAACTCAATATAGATTAAAAAAGTGAAAATGTTGATATATTTTTTGAAAATAAGATTATTAGGTCTGGTTTTACGAAAGGTCTGATAAGGCGGTTAGTTTTAACAATGATTGATAGATTAAAATAACATTTTTATTTAATCTGAGTAACGACTTAAATACTTGATAACCTTCATTAACATATCTCGTAAAATCTCGAAAGAGTGCAATAAATATCTAGATATCGGTGAGTCATAAAGTTTGGTTGATCATAAGATACGTGATCGTGGTGAATATTAGAACACAACCAATAGCCAGGCTCCAGTATCAACCAAACTATAACATTTTAAACCATCCATTATCTAACAGAGTGCGAATTTGATCTCTGCGGCTTTCAGTCGGCCGTAAAACCTTCACATTAACAACAATACTCTTTAGGTAAGTGCGTTATAAATAATTCTTATGGTCGGTCTTACTAACTCTCAATGGAGTACTAATCGGCTAACTATTAGTCAAGGTACGAAAATAACATGTGTAACAAACAGTGATAAAGAATTGATTCGCTAACTATCAGTTAATTCACTATAAATCAGTTGGCAGAACTGAATCTTAGCTCTCCATATCTTATAACCATTTTATTAAAATCATGTCAACGCTATTTTTTAAAGATTACATTTTATTATTTCCTCAATATATATATATATATATATATATATATATATATATATATATATATATATACATATATATATATATATATATATTTATATATTTACACATATGTATATATATATATATATATATATATATATATATATATATATATATATATATATATATATATACATATATATTGAGGAAATAATGAAATCTAATCTTCAAAAAATAAAATTATTGATTTTAAATTCATTATAATTATTAAAATTTTAATCAACCTGTGACCTGTGGAGCGCGAGAAAAAAAAAGTACTTTTTTTTCGGGTATGGTGAAATTGAGTCTTCGCTTCGCTCATCCAATGATGATAAAATTTCCAACTGGATGAAAGAAATTTAAAAACAGCTGTATACTAGTAATAAAATAAAAATATACTTTAATCAATATAATATTTTATAACATATCACAGTTTGTTCGGTTGTACAAACAACTTTGATTCAGAAATCGAAGCTTACAAGTAAAATCTCACGACCCATTAATCACCGATCTGCAGCAATATGACGAAAATAGTAATAATAAATAAATCATGTAGCAAGATTGATTGTAAAAAATAAGAAACCAAGAATAAAAATACTCGCAATCGGATACTTTCATTGTGAATATGCTAATCCTTTGAACACAAAAGAACTTAATCTCTTTGATTATAACGAATTTGCAATGCTGTCAGATTAAAGTACGTTAATTCTGTGTACTCATTACGTAAACGAATCTGCACTGCGAATATTCATATTACTTATGTAACTGGATTTAAAAATAACCTCACACGTTCACGAAGAAAAGTTGTAACACATTCGAGTCTTTAGGTAACATGTTGTATCATCTTCCAAATGTTACATACACAAAAAACGAAACATGATTTCTAAAAACAAACATGAACAATCTAGTTCCTGTTACGAGAAATAATTTAGCTGTTAAATATATTTCTGGTTAAAAACGAATAAACAGATTCTTACGTAATATGAATTAATATATACTTCGGGGCATCACAGACGAAGTTGTACTTTTAGAATTATATATTAATATATTAACTTGATACAAAATCATTGTTCCTCAATTAAGGTCAAGGATGAAAGGTAGAATTAGTCGGACGGGTCACCACAAGGGTGATCGTACCACTTCAAATAATAATTAATAATAATATAAGTTAAAAAAAAAAATAATATAGGAGCATATAAGTTTATTGGTTTTGAGAGGATCAATCGCCATATTACGAAATCATTCATACGGCCAACATTTCATTTAATTTTCTATTCTTAATTTCTATTATATTAATTTCTATTATATATTATTCCATTCTATTATATTTCCATCATATTATATTATATTATTATTTCTATTCTATTATTTCTATTATTTCTTTGATATATAATTTATATTCGCGTTTGTTTTGTTTTACCAACTCACCCTTATCACCATTTCATTTTTTTTTCTCGAATACATTCTTTTATATAACTCTTCATACTCAAATTTTGTATTACAAAAAGTTTTTTAAAATAATGTCTTTCATATTTTTTTTACAATTAATTCTCTCATTTAAAAAAGAATGCATTTTTTTTTTACATTTTGTTATACTGTGTATACGCGTGGCAACCGTTTTGGCGGCAGTGTTCGAATAATCTTCTCTCTCTCTCTCTCTCTCTCTCTCTCTCTCTCTCTCTCTCTCTCCCTCTCATTCAACAAACTTAAGAAAGATACTATGCTATGACAATTCACTCTTGTCTGAACGATAATAAATCCTCGTCAAACCTCCATTTCCCTCGTCTACGCCTGCAATCAGTGCCGACGCTCACCGCTGAAGGATGACCTGATCGGTATCAGCACAATCCAGCAGGCATGTAGCGCTTTCTAGCGGTCTGCATAGGTACTACAGGTGTTAAAGGTGAAGGAGATAGAAGAGAGTGATGATAAATTAGTAGGGGGTAAAAGTGGGGTCAGTTTTATTTTGATATGGCGTGACATGTTTTGGCAGTTTTCCGTCTATGAGTCTACCAACATACAAACTCCATAAATACAAATATAAATATATGAATATTCATGAAAATTGTAGAGAAAATCTTCTCCAATACTTTGGTAATTTCAAAGAGAATCACCGCATCTCTGAGTATTGACCATTTTCGAAAGGTGTAGACGTGTGTTCAATCTTAAATCTCATCTTTAAAATCATTGACAGACATATTTGAAATGATATCTATGTGTCCATTATGTTGGCAAACAATTTTTTTCTGTCTTGAATAAAATATGTTTGAATTTAAATATTCAAATTTATCGCTATAAATATCAATTTCGAAAGTAGACCACCCTCTCAATCTATTAGAACACGTGATGTGATCAATGTTGACTGGTCGAAACGTCAGACCGTTAGAGGTTATCAGTAGGGAAGACGGTCGATCGAATGCTGTTGGAAAGTGGTTGAACATGTAACGTGTTGTCCCTGTAACGGTAATGGAAGTTATTGTCACTGTTGAGCGGGATGTCGTAACCGTAACAAGAGTGGACCAAGAGAAGGTTGAAAAGCTTCCGAGGAACACGTTATTAGACTAGAATCCACGACAGAAGAAAGCTCGAACCACCAGCGTGTTAGAGGTGTGGGATAGGGGGGACGTCCGTTCGGAACTTTCTTCTCTCATGGATGTACGCATAACTCTTAAATAATATATTTAATGTTGGCTAATTTTTTTTTTTTTTTTTGGATGGGTGTATTTAAGTTGTTCAGTGACCATGATCTATATGACTCAAATTGAAGTTCCTTTTAAGAATCCAATGATTCATTGGAAGAATAGTCTGTGGGTTCAATAGAAAATGCTATAAATATAAATGAGAAAAAAATTATATAGTAGGTTATATGATCGTTATTTTTGTTCAAATTCGATAATATACATTACTATGAATGAATGAACATCCACTGTAAGTTTTTCAACTCGAAAATTCCATGAAACCAAAATTTCAGTGTAGGCCCACAGTCAATATTCATTAATTTCAATACTTTTATCTCTCTATTATTATATACCATTTCTGAATTATACTCTTTCCTCAATTTAACTCTCTCCCTTTTTTCATATATCTAATTTTTTTTTGTATACAACAGTCTTAATTTTTATTATTCTCCTCTTTGATATTATTCTATTCTCCACTTAATTTCACTGTATTATGAATAAATAACATATATTCATAGATCGAAATGGTTTGATTCATCTCGAACAATGTTCCTAATTTGAACAAACGAATTGGTGATTGATAATTAATAATTGAGTTAATCAATGATGTAGATATCATTCAGCTTGTGATGTTCCATCTTAAAATAAGCACAACTACTTTCTTTGAGCGACTGCAATATATATATATATATATATATATATATATATATATATATATATATATATATTGTACTCAATATATATATATATATATATATATATATATATATATTGTACTCAATATATATATATATATATATATATATATATATATTTATATATAATATATATATATATTATACTCAATATATATATATATATATATATATATATATATATATATATATATATATATACATATATATATATATAGCATGATTCGTGGCTACACGCTTCGATGGTCAAATAAGTGGAAAATGGAAATATGTCACGCATTCGTTTTGTAACTTTGTTGTTTATTCGTTGATAATCCATAACAACAATCATGTATCATCATGAATATAGCTGCAGAATATTCAGTGAAATAGTGCGTAACATTCCTTTTCAAAACTACTCTAATACTATTACGAAAAACTAATATTATAAAACTACTATAATAAATATTATATCATAACATAAAAAAAACTCCTGGTTTCTTGACAATGACATATATATATATATATATATATATATATATATATATATATATATATATATATATATATGTATATATATATATATATATATATATATATATATATATATATATATATATATATATATAAATATATATATACATATATATATATATATATATATATATATATATATATATATATATATATATATATATATATATATATAAATATATATATATATAATATATTTATTATTTACATATGGATTAAGGATTTCACAAGAACAAAAATATATCAATGTATTCTTCTTGGTAATTGCATGCTAAAACACAAAAATGAAAAACTCATTTGAGAGCAAAAATCTGATAAAAAACATTCACGAATTTAATGCCATTTATTCTTATGTGATTATGAGTATAGCAATAATAATATATAGCATAATTGAGAGTTTTTGGTGGACTGCTCACAGATGCAGTATTTTTTTATAATATATAGTCATTGTTTGATGAAAAGGAGTCAATCAATGTATAGCCGATTATGTGGGTGAGATAAAATTTAAATGAAATATACAATGATGTGTGTTTTCAATTCATACGGTTAACAATATTGCGCGTGTAATTTCGTCGTGGTTGTGGTACAAAGACACAAATGTATTTCAATTGTTTGTTTAAACAGTCACAACACCTTAATTACATGTAGTCCATTAATATATTTGGGAACTGGAGTTGAATTTCTACCGAAATAATCAAACTGAATAATATAAATGGTTGGACAGAAAAGTTTCATAAATACTTCCTGGGTCGTCTGTGATATACATTGTTCGCTCTTTTCACTGATTTTTAATTGCTTTTGGGTATAATTGTATCACAATTAATGCGTGAATAGAGATTAGATGTTTGATTATATCTAGACTATATTCTGGACTAAGATGGAGAAAGTCTTTATCGAACGCTGTGGATCCTAAAATCATACAGTTGAATAGAATTTATACATAATCTAAAATAGTTGGTTTTCAACAATTATTGATTACATTTTATAATTTGTTCCAGAAAAAAATCTGAATACTGCAACAAAATTGATGAAATTGATAATAAAATGTATGTGTCAATATATATATATATATATATATATATATATATATATATATATATATATATATATAGGTATATATTTATATATATATATATATATATATATATATATATATATATATATATATATGTATATATATATATATATATATATATATATATATATATATATATATATATATATATTTATATATATATATATATATATATATATATATATATATATATATATATATATATATATATACATATATATATATGAAATATATATATATATATATATATATATATATATATATATATATATATATATATATATATTCATTTTTATAAATGGATAAAAATTGGATTCAAAGTCCATTCAAGAAGCGTGGAAGAGTTGGTTGAGGAGAAAATGAGAAGATTTCCATCAGAAGATCGTGAAATGCCTAATAACATAACAAATCACATAAAATTGGAGTGTTTTAAAACGTGTGTACATTCGAATGTCGTAAGAAAATACGTATATTTAATCGAGTCACTGGAAACCGAAATGTCGCGCTCTCTTTACTCGCCTTGCAATCAAATAAAAAGAAACCTCTTCGCAGACGAGTACAACAACTTCTGTTCTGTCAACCTGTTTAATTAATCGTGATTAGTTAATTGCCTCACAACTGTTTTGCCTAATTTGCTGTCATCTTTGAAATGTATTTCACCGTTGAAAATCAACAAGGAGAAAATAAAAAATGTTCAATTCAATTAAGAAATAATAAGTATGAAACATGCAAATTAGTTTGTTGACAATTTAAATATCTGAGTTATGGTATGAATTCGGACGGTTCGAAACTCTCTCGAGTGATAATGGAAATGAATAAAGATGGATGACAAAAGTGGATTAATTATACAATTATAATTGACAACTCTCACGAATTAAGATAAAATATGAAATTCTTCTGTCAGCTGTGACAATTAATCGAATGCTAAGATCTTTGATATCTTCACTCATGATGGGTATTAAGGTGAACCTATTTATCGGAGGGAATAATTTCACGCTAGGGGATTCCAACATTTAAATGATTTAAAAACGTTAAAAGTGGAAGATACGAAATTAATAGATACAATTCAAGGTGAGGACAATAAATACAGAATACTGGTGTGTCAAATTTTGTTGAAAAATACAACTGTTAAGATGAATTGTGATTTATAGTATATAGCATATATTTATATTATCTATAGTATTTATAGTATTTATAGTATATAGTTCATAGTATTGTAGTATATTTGATGCTAATGAGTCAAATTTTGTTGAAAAATAAAACTGTGAATATGAATTGTGTTTTATAGTAGAACTACGCATTTTCACTAATTATTTTATCAACTTAAGGGGGATCGTAATTATATATATACAATGCGAATGTTTAAAATGGATCGCCAGAATTTTAGATGATACTTCTCTTATTATTATTATGAACATGGACCAAAGAAAATCCTAAGTCTATGATATGAAGCAATTCAACTACAATAAGTTCAAATGGAAAGTTGAAATGCCATTTTGACGTCAGTTCAAACCCTTTCAGACTAAAATGAAATCCAACTGAAGTTCTATGAGATTTTATTTGTGGACCAAATTTTTTTCTCATATGTAAAAATCAGTTACCATTAAAAGTGTCTTCAATGTCCTCTCTATATACTAATTAGAACGTAATCTTGAAGTGAAGTTATCAGATGTTGTGATCAAATAAACTTCTAGAATCATCTATAATAATCATCATCGAATCATCATAATCATCTAGAATCTTTTCGTTACAATCTTATGAAGGTAAAATAATTATCACCACTTTATATTATCACAGTTTTTACCCTTGGTTACGAGTTTCTTATCTCACTGAAGGAAAGCTATTGTAAACAAAAAACAAAACAAAACGATTCAATACAATTATGCGGTTACTGTTCTGTATTATTATTATAAAACATCGTTTTTAATCAAAAAAAAAAAAAAATCATTCACTATTTAACATTACTCGGTGCAGCAGTGGATATAATAAGCTGAAGGGAAAATACACTCATGTTAACAATGAGAGATTTCTAATCTGTAAAAACTGTATGTAAATATTTTATTGCTATTTAATATACTTATGCTAATTAATTGAATCAGAAGTATAAGATTAATATCATGGTATTTTATTAGTGTACTCGGGATTTTTAATTCAAGGCAATATAGTTGATGATATTATTCACGCTATACTGACTGACATCTGGGCATGCACATATTTACATACACGTTATAAGTGAGAGTGCACTGCAAGGTTTTTTAAAATATGTCGTTAAAAGTTAGCCAACTGTTAACTTACCGTCTTCTTTTTACCAGTCTTGTTTTATTGCCGATCAGTAAATTGACATGATGGAATTTTTAACGATCTCCAGAAAATAGGTGTTTACAGTTTTTCAGTGATATCATTATTTACATGAAAGGTTGTTATTCATGAGTGTTAACTTATGAGAGTGCTCTGCTTGGTATAAAAATATGTCGTTAAATATTAACCAACTGTTAAATTAATATCTTTTTGGTTACCATAGTATTATTTTATTAACTATCAGTGAACTGACTTTTAACGATCTCCAGAAAATAGGTGCTTACAATTTTTCAGTGATATCATTATTTAAGTGGAAGTTCTATTAATGAGTGTTATAAGAAAAAATCTATAAGTGTGTTTGACAAAAATATTTGAAAAGTCCCTATCAGTAAATTTACCCACAGGATTTTTTAACGATCCCCTGAAAAAAACGGGCGTTTACAATTTTTCAGTGTCATTATTCATATGGAAGTGTTATTGAATTCGTATTAATAATAATAAAAAAAATAAAAATAAGTGGGTATATGGTGATGTGAAGGAAAAATAACATATAAGAGAATATATAGAGAATATGAAATGATAAGAAGCGTTAATAAGTGTTATTGAGAACTAAAAACAAAATCTTGTAATGCTTTTCTGAAAGTATATTTATAAAAAATGTTTTAAAATACATGATCTGGACCTATAGATGTCTTCGTTATCGCTCATCTACTAAAAATAAATAATTTTATTTATGTTTCCACTTTCACTTAAATTTTAATTTTGATACTTCTCACCATCCAACACAGCTATCACAAAAACCCAGATATTTATCTTTATTTCTGTTTCTATTTATAAAGATATTTCTCTCTTTTTCTCTCATTCTTTCCATCACCAAAGAACATATATTTCTCTAATTCGGCTCAAAGATGTTCTTATAATATGTTCAACAAACATTTGTTTGAAATGCATCAATTAAAGTAAAAAGTTGGTCTCAGTGGAGACAGCACTATTTGCTAATTTCTATTGTATTAAATCTGAGACTCATCGTCTAAGGGGATATCGACTGAACCGGAAACAAGAAAAAGAGGAAATTATTTTATGCTTGATAACCTACCACGATTAGTCAACATTTAATGCATGAACTAATAACCAAATTTATACGTATACAATGCGATCCATTCTACGAGTCATTTCATTCAACATTAAGAGTCCATGGGAGTCGATTCAGCAATATATATATATATATATATATATATATATATATATATATATATATATATATATATTATATATATATATATATTTGTTGTTGTTGTTGTTGTTGTTGTTGTTGTTGTTGTTGTTGTTGTTGTTGTTGTTTTTGTTTTTGTTGTTGTTGTTATAACTTGTGAACAAAATGAGATATCAAAATTCTGAAACGAGGAAAGCACAGATATTTTTAATAACCTTAGAATAGTGTAATTAAAAAGTGATAATTAAAAAATATTCAATTAGTAGAGTGATTAGTATTAGTAGAGTAAAGTGATTGGGCTAATTATACCAATTCAGGCCTCATTCTCTTC
>OZ023331.1:44667264-44672264 GCA_964007535.1 Brachyptera risi | reverse complement strand
CTAGCGGACAATTGTGTGGACTAGGAAGGTCGGTAGGAACTAAAAAATTAGGTTTTTAGGAAATTAAAAAAGGTTTAAAATACTTGTGGTAACTCAAATAAAATTAGTCAAAATTTACTTGGAACAAAAAAAAAACAAGCTTACAATAAAAAATTCGAAAACGTAAAAAATAATCAAATTGTTATTTGCTTGGATAGTTAACCCGTCGATTAACTAAGCAAGCATATCAAAAAAAGAAATTAACTGAAAACTAGAAACTCTTTCGTTTAAAAAATATTACAAAAAAAATAGGCCTTTTAATAGAAAATGAATTGGCGGGTACCGTGTACAAAGTTAATGTTGCTCCATGACGTCGGTGCGTGTTCGCCACTGGATGCTCTTATTATCGGCCGACTGGGTTCGTCGTCGCTAGTGCGTCATCGTCTCGTCGCTACTGCGTCGTTGTCGTAATTGTCGTCGATCACATCTTCTTCAAACCGCCTCGGCGTCGTTCTTGAGTCTTGATAGTGGTTCTGATTGTTATGTGTTATTTTTGTTGAACTGGATGAAAGTTATATCTTGACCGTACTGGTACACCCTCCCGGGGACACGTCTGTGTTTGTCGACCAGCCAGAGACTTCTGATGCCGAGCGATGAATTTAAGCCTATATATATGGTCGAACATTGGAAGCTTCTCGAAGTTTTTCTGCGTGGATTTCACCATATGATGAAATCGCCCTCTGACGCTGTTAGAAGTCAAGGGTGTGTATAGTCTGACCACCCTGGCGAATTCCACCCGCTCAGTGACAGTTTCTCCCCGCTTCATACGTAGCTCTTGGATCTTGTTATATCGGCCTAACTATATCTTCGAGCGACTACGTGTCTCGTCTCTTGTCGACAGGAAGTACATACCAGACACTTTTACTGATCAAAATTAGGGGTACCTTTTGGGTTAATATGAAAGAATGTGTCGTTGTATACAATACAAGGGAGTATAATTAGCAAATGGATACAAACGACGAAATAAACGGAGGTCCCTTCTGGGTTAACATGTGGAACAAAACAGAAAAATGTAGAAGCAAAACGAAATACATATACATCAATAAGACTTGTGATTCATAGATATTAATTATATATATTAATTATATATATATTGCTATTATTTGAAGGGTTGTATAAAAATATTACAGACATAATTCGGAATTTATATGGAATGTATATACGGTATCATTTGATATGTTACAATTGCCTCACCAATTAAAGTGGCGAAGTTGTACTGAGAACACTTTAATTACAATAAAAATGACATATAATGGCTAGATGAAGTCATTTAAGTGCGACATCCTATTCATCTCCATATCATCTCAATAATACCGCCGGTAATACCACATCTATTGAACAACAAACCTAAAGCCTAAGAAATCCTCTAACTCACTACAAACACTAACAGATACTGACAATAAGTGAAAAGATATGACAGAGGTCAAGGTTGAATACAAAATCAAATTAAATAAGAAGTCCTAACAATTGGATCAACTCCCTTCAAAAATCAAATCTACCAAAGCTATCAAGATGTAACAGGTGATGATTAAAACCATTCCAACATTTCCACGAACCAACATCTCCACTTGAAACTGCACAATCGTCTAAATTCAAACTTCACTACTCAAAATATGCGAAACTACCGCAATAATACTTGATCGAAACTCAAAACTCAAACACAACGCTTCATCGCTCCATAACATCACAGGTAAAACATGAGCAAGAGGTACTGACTTGAAAAAAATATAAAAATAGTAATTATAATTGTTGGTAATTCCATCCCACATCCATTCCTCCTCGATGAAAAATTAAACTTGAATCACTTGAATCTGCCTCACCCATTCTCCAAACTCGCCTCACCCATTCTCTAAACTTGTTTCATGACATTTAAAATACTTATCTTCTTCTTCAAACTTTCACTTTGCCTTAAAATTAATTCTCAACTTCTCTTCAAACTCCGATTTCGCCTAAAGCTTTCTCAATAGTCGCCTTAAACCTAAAATTCTTCAAACTTCCACCTTAAAATCTCCAATTCTTCAATCGATCGAACGCCTTAACTCAAATTCCTCAAACTTCACATTAAAACCTAGGATTCATCAATCTCTTCTCACAATCTCAAATACATCCAACATCTCCTTAAAACTCAGATATTCTTCGAAATTCCATCTTAAAACCTAGAATTCATCAAACTCCATCTTACAATCTCAAATTCTTCAATCAAAGCCTGACAATCTCAAATTCCTTCAATTCTTCGATTTCAACTCAAAATTCTCTTCACATCGCCTTAAAAGTCATGAACTAATCCAAACGATTGAAATACTAAACTTCATAATGAAAATCACCAACCTTGAATAAAATAAAATGTTCAGTTGTCCTCATAACAGCTTGCATGTCACTTCAATTCCTGTACCCCCATTACCATAATAAAGAAAAATCCAAGAATAATCAACTCCTATTTAACTTCATAATAAACGATAGAACTGCAAGTTTCAAAATACGATTAACTTTACTACCATTGTTGACTGAAATAATCACCTGAACATTCATCAATATTACTATTTATTAATAATTAGGACAATCAAATGCATTATAATATCGAAATCAACCTTTCCTACTCCAATCACTTTTCTAATCTCTAAAATAATTTCATATAATCTAAGGGTAGAATATATATATTGGTAACAGATAAGTTTCTCCCACATCATTCAAGAAAATTAAAAATCCTGAAGTCATAAATTGTGAGCGAAGAAACTACCTGCTCAACCCGAACTGCAATCAACTATCTCTATCCCACTCCTACCCTACGCTCTGCGCATGTCTCTTCACATGGCACCTCGCTTGGCCGACCGTCCACGCGTCGCCGCTGTTCACACAACAATACTTTGACAGAAACGCCGTATCTGCGCATGATCACTGTCCTGTTACTTAAACCTGCATCTGCACTAAACATCATCCTAGGCAACAAATCCTTCTTACTGACTATCACTCGATTAAACATAGAATCTAAGGAAAAATCCTTCTCAACACACTCCAAACCCTCACTAGGCGTAAAAATAAATTCAATGCTAGAAAAACAATCAATATAGCTGAAATTCTCATCAAAATTAATCTCGGGGAAAAATTCCTCCATTCCCTTCACTTTTGAGTGACACTCGCTAAAATCCAAATCTTTCTTCTCAACAACATCTGAACAATCAATCAGATTTCCGATTACTACGTTATCTTCAAAACTAATCAAATCTTCCTGAACGTCGTTTTCAAAACCACCCTCACCTTCACTATTACTATCCAAAGCTCTAATACTAGCATCGAAACTAGCTACACTGTCGAACATTCGATCGACACTTCCATCTATTTGATCGAGTTTTTCACCCAAACCGTCCATCTCTTTGGACCGGTCCATTTGAAACTGATCCAGGCGATTGCTCATCTGGACAAACAGCCCCATTATAAAATCATGAAGACTCACCCCTGCCTTACTTTCCTCTGCTGTACTACTCCAAGACTGACTGGGTCTATCAAAGACTGTAGAATCAAGATCATTCAATGGTGACGTCATAGCCTCACCCAAATCTAAAGATGCTCGAGAACCATTTCCCTCCTCCTTCATCTGCACATTATTCACATCCATTTTAAATATTGTACAAAACAGTATACAAACACAATACAAAACTTTTATGCAGTAGCAAAAATGTCAGGCACCAATAAAGTGATGCAAATGATAAGTAACCAGTGAATTAACCACAAGGAAAAAATCTCGAGGAATGCCAAGGAAGTCGTAAATTTACATGAAATTCGAAATAAAATCGATCTTGTACGATGGGCTTCAAACAATGAAATCGCGTCTAGGCGTTGGGTCACAAAATTATCACTGAATGATAATTTTGAATCGAGCCTGTACGTTGGGCCGCCAAATTATCACACACCCCAGGGACTTACCTGGTGCCGCATGTGTTGCCCCTGCCACCAACTCCCAGAGAGATGAGACTCAAATAAAAATATTAAAATAAATTGAAAAACGACTTCCTAGCGGACAATTGTGTGGACTAGGAAGGTCGGTAGGAACTAAAAAATTAGGTTTTTAGGAAATTAAAAAAGGTTTAAAATACTTGTGGTAACTCAAATAAAATTAGTCAAAATTTACTTGGAACAAAAAAAAAACAAGCTTACAATAAAAAATTCGAAAACGTAAAAAATAATCAAATTGTTATTTGCTTGGATAGTTAACCCGTCGATTAACTAAGCAAGCATATCAAAAAAAGAAATTAACTGAAAACTAGAAACTCTTTCGTTTAAAAAATATTACAAAAAAAATAGGCCTTTTAATAGAAAATGAATTGGCGGTACCGTGTACAAAGTTAATGTTGCTCCATGACGTCGGTGCGTGTTCGCCACTGGATGCTCTTATTATCGGCCGACTGGGTTCGTCGTCGCTAGTGCGTCATCGTCTCGTCGCTACTGCGTCGTTGTCGTAATTGTCGTCGATCACATCTTCTTCAAACCGCCTCGGCGTCGTTCTTGAGTCTTGATAGTGGTTCTGATTGTTATGTGTTATTTTTGTTGAACTGGATGAAAGTTATATCTTGACCGTACTGGTACACCCTCCCGGGGACACGTCTGTGTTTGTCGACCAGCCAGAGACTTCTGATGCCGAGCGATGAATTTAAGCCTATATATATGGTCGAACATTGGAAGCTTCTCGAAGTTTTTCTGCGTGGATTTCACCATATGATGAAATCGCCCTCTGACGCTGTTAGAAGTCAAGGGTGTGTATAGTCTGACCACCCTGGCGAATTCCACCCGCTCAGTGACAGTTTCTCCCCGCTTCATACGTAGCTCTTGGATCTTGTTATATCGGCCTAACTATATCTTCGAGCGACTACGTGTCTCGTCTCTTGTCGACAGGAAGTACATACCAGACACTTTTACTGATCAAAATTAGGGGTACCTTTTGGGTTAATATGAAAGAATGTGTCGTT
>OZ023331.1:44647264-44659764 GCA_964007535.1 Brachyptera risi | reverse complement strand
GCAACATGTCAAGAGGCCTCTTAAATAGTTCAACAAGCTCAAAAAATTATGATCAAAGTATAGGACAATATTATTTATGTAGAATATTTTCTCATAATTAATCGACATCATATCAATCTGAAGGTGTTGTAAACTTGACTTAAATGAACTATTCAATGAAATAAAAGTGTTATTTTTCTCTATAAAAAATTAACTCCAAATTGATGCAGTACTTTTTCTGATGATACCAGTATACATAAACACTACCAGTAGTCAACTTACCAAAACAAAACATTTTATAATTTTCAAATCAGTGTCAGTGCTCTGTCATGGGATCATGTAATGTTGGAATTAAAAACATAAAAGCATTCTATGCATTCTGTTTATTATAGTGCAGTGTACCAGTAGGCCTAATTGTCTGATTCTAACGCGGGCGAATTATAATAGTGCAGTGCAATTAATTGTCCAATTTCAACGCGGGCGAAGTTGAAAATATATATAATAATGGAACGTGAAGAAATTAAATGTGAGGGAAATGATGTTTTGAATCTACAATCAATGAGTACTAATAGTTTACACACTTTTGCTGCCACATAATGTGGTCGATTTATGGGATCTACACACAGTGTAAAATTTCCAATATCAGTCTAAAATATTAGCGATCGCAGTTATAAGCGATCGCAGTTAACGATGGTTATATAAACGATAACCACTCCGCGTTGTCAATGATTGTGTACTGTTAACTTAAATCACGCATATTATCATGAAAATTCAAATGTCTAATTGGTTTATCTTCTGCTGGTACTTGTTTGTTTTGTTATTATAGTTCAATTTTAAAGTTTAAAATGATTATTTATACCTTTCTTTGAATTGACACGTCTGTTTGATTTGTATCTAATGTGTATGTTTCATAGATGAGCCTTTGGCTTTGTGGGAATTATTTATAGTGTCAATTATGAACTTTGTAAACTCTAAATAAAACACCTTTAAAAAAAAGTAGCTTTCCGTTTGACCACATTGTAGTGAAACTGCTTCACACCATTGTTGGGGAATTTCACTTATAAAAAAGAACTTTTAAAAAGTTCAGTTCAAGTCAAATGAATCGATTTTTTAAAAAGTTCAAAGTTCGTTCTAGTGGCTTTGCTGTAAAAGTTCAAGTTCGAAAAAATATAAGTTCGTTCAAAAATTCACATTGAAAATTATATGGAAAAAAAAGGTTCAAAAATATCCAATTGGAAACAACGATTGCACATCAAGATTCCGATATTAAAGGACATAACAACCCTGATACTAAATTTCTCTGAATAATGATGCTAATCATTTCCGTAATTTTATAGAAAACTAGAATTCATCATCTCAATCACAGAAATTATAATTGACTTTTCTGTCCTCCAGAGACCATAAAATAAATCATAACGTAGAGATCACTGATTCTGTATAGAAACATAAGCAATATCGATTAATGTCTACGTCACGACTCAGAAAAAAAGCCGGGTCCTGGAGGACAATTTAATCAATTATAATCTCTGAAATTGAAAGATGATTTCTAGTTTTCTCTAAAATTAGGAAAATGAACATCGTCATTATTCGTTAAAATCTAGTTTCAGGGTTGTGATGTCCTTTAATGTTTTTGAGTGTGGAGGCCTTTTATACTATATGCATTTTTTTTAAAAATAACCTTTTCAAATATTTTTTCCTCTTTTTTTCAATATTTTATATTTTTTCTCAATTCTTTATCTTAATAAGTAATCAATTACAATATTGAATTTTCCCAACTCTAGCTCAATATTATTATTAATTTTTGTATCAAACAATATTGTACTGTCTTTTTGCTCTTTCTATTATCCTTTTCTTTTTTTTTTATACCATCGAAACTTGATACAAAATAATTGTTCCCGAATTAAGGCTATGAATGAAAAGTAGGATCGTTTGGACGGGGCACCACAAGGGCAATTTTACCACCTCATTTTGTACCACACCCATTATTAATCCAGTTATTTTCATTTTCATATATATTATTCTATCTCTAATGGACAATCTTCTGTAACCTTCTTTATTTTTTCACCAATAAAAAATTCATATAAAAATATTCAGAAAAAAGTTTCATGTGAGCACATGTATACGTCAGAGTGAATTTAGCCTTGCCATGTGAACCCTGAACCAGCTGAGACGTTACTCTTGTATTCCGCGAGAGTCGGGCGGCCCGGCCCGGCCCGGCCCGGCCCGGCGCGCGGATCAGTGAAAGTCTTAACAGTCTGAAGATGACCCAGATCTGGATCTACTCATTGTTGGTAGCGTGGTAACGATGAGATGAGGTCATATCGTGCGAACTCTTTTAACTATTCGCCATCACGATCTGTTTCGATTCATATACACCATCTTTGGTTAACAATATTCATCAAATAATCAAACTAGTCAAGCTAAGAACGATATACCCTTAACCGGATATGATGATTTAATGATTGTTTAGTTACATAATTTTTTTTTTTTAATAACGTGGGAATTATAAATCATGATTGTTTTCGATTAGATGAAGATCGTATTTATAGCAGCTCATTAATATGGGAAGAAGAACATCCTGTAAATTAATGAGTATATAACAGTACCGTAAGCGAACGTGTTCTAGTTTTTCCATACTATATAATAGACTTCATTGAAAGTTTGCTTTTATTTATAAACATCGATAACTTGGCACAAAGTCACTGTTTACTAATTAAGGTTGTGAAAGTAGGATCGTTTGGATGGGGTGGGACAACACAAGGGTGATGTCACCATTCCGAAATAAATAATTAATTGTAATGTAATTGGTTTGACGTTATGTAAATGTCGAACGATACGTTAAGAAACAATTAATGGACAATTCAGATGGAAAAACGTTTGAATGGAGAAAAAATAAATATTAAACGAAGAAAGTTAACTGTGGGCTTAGTGAACTTTTTTTTTGTGTATGATTGTTTCACAATTAATAAAATTATTGTTCGATTTTCGAAGGGGATTTTTTTAAAAATAGTTTGTGGAAAATAAAAAAAAATCAATTTTAGTGGACGATATTTTTTATACAAAACAGTTCATAATTAAATAAGCTTTGATGGAAGACATTTATTTTACATTCCCACAATCACATTCATCATTCACCGACGCCAATAGATCCAAGTTGTCATTACAGTATGACGGTGAACTCAATATAAAAAACAGATGAGTGAATAAATGAAAAAAATATGATTGAATGAAGAAATGGATATATGAATAATAATGGAATTATAAATGAATGAATGAACGAATAATGAATTCATTTCATTTGAAAATGATTCATTTAAACGAATGGATGAATATACAAATGAACGAATAAATTAATTGAATAAATAATAATAAAATTTCAAATAAATAAATTTGTCCTGACTTGATCATGGACAGGCATTTGTAAAAGTGACCGATTTCCGGAACGACAAATGCGGTATTTTCCAGCTGTTGACGCATCAGTCGTAACAAAGCTCATAAGTTTTACTTTCTTTTGGAATTCACGTTGCATTGAAAACAGGTTTAGAAAATTGTCAGAAGAGGCGTGTCTGTTGAAAAACGTAATTGAAACATTGAAGTAGAATGAATGTATAATGATACGTACAGCATTTAAATTGAAATAACACGTACTACATGCGGATCCGTATACATATACTAGCGGTTAATGTCACAATAGATTTTCTAGAGTAAACGGAGATAACATGTTTGTCAGGTTACCGTAGCAACTAAAAAAGTTTGACAAACAAACTAATGGAAGACAAAATTTGAAGTATATTGTTGTTCACTTTTTAAAACAATGAGTGATATTACTTGACAGGAGTCTAAAGAGAAACAACATGCTTGTCAGGTTACCATAGCAACTAGAGAAGTTTGACAAACAAACTAAAAAAAGATAAAATTTAAGGTACATTGTTGTTCACTTTTTATAACAATGAGTGACATTACTTGACAGGAGTCTAAAGAGAAACAACATGCTTGTTAGATTATTGTAGGAACTAGAAAAGTTTGACAAAAAACTAATAGAAGATAAAATTTGAGGTACATTGTTGTTCACTTTTTATAACAATGAGTGACATTACTTCACAGAAGTCTGAAGAGAGAGAGCATGCTTTTCAGGTTACCATAGCAACTAGAAAAGTTTGACAAACAAACTAAAAAAACATAAAATTTGAGATACATTGTTGTTCACTTTTTATAACAATGAGTGACATTACTTGACAGGAGTCTAAAGAGAAACAACATGTATGTTAGATTATCGTAGCAACTAGAAAAGTTTGAAAAACAAACTGATGGAAGACAAAATTTGAGGTACATTGTTGTTCACTTTTTATAACAATGGGTGACATTACTTGACAGGAGTCTAAAGAGAAACAACATGCTTGTTAGATTACCGTAGTAACTAGAGAAGTTTGACAAACAAACTAATGGAAGACAAAATTTGAGGTACATTGTTGTTCACTTTTTATAACAATGAGTGACATTACTTGACAGGAGTCTAAAGAGAAACAACATGCTTGTTAGATTATCGTAGTAACTAGAGAAGTTTGACAAACAAACTAATGGAAGACAAAATTTGAGGTACATTGTTGTTCACTTTTTATAACAATGAGTGACATTATACTTGAGAGGAGTCTGAAGAGAGACAGCAGCTTTTCAGGTTACCATAGCAACTAGAAAAAGTTTGACAAACAAATTTATATTGAGAAGTTGTGATTGGAGAAAATAATTTGAGGAACTTTGTTGTTCACTTTTTATTAAAGTACATCACAACCCTGAAACCAAATTTTAACGAATAATGAAGATATTTTTTTCTCTAATTTCAGTGAAAACTAGAAATCATCATCTCAATTTCAGAAATTAAAATTGATTCATCTGTTCTCCAGGACCCGGCCCTTTTTCTGAATCGTGACGTAGACATTACTCGATTCTGGGTATGTTTCTATACATAATCAGTATTGCTTACGTCATGACTCATGGTCTTCAAAACACAAACAAATTCAGTATAATTTCTGGAATCAAGAATTTAGAGGAATGATGTATAGTTTTCTTAAAAATCAGAGAAATGAATATAATTATTATTTGTTGGATTAAAGTTTCAGAGCTGTGACGTCATTCAATCAATTTGTGATACCATAACGTGTTTCTCATTACTGTACAATTGTAAAAGTTGTGTCATATAAATTTCGAGTTTAATAAAATAAAGTACTATAATACCACTTCATTTTATATCTATTGGTAATATATTAATTACTTTCTGAACGTATACTGAACGAGTGGTCGAGTGACTAGCACACTGGACTTTCATTCAGGAAACCGGGTACGATTCCCGCTACTGTCGACCATCCTGACAGAAGTTTCTTGTGGATTCCCTTTGTTGTTTAGGTCAATACTGGGATGGTTCCGTAAATAACAGGTCACGACCGACTTCTTCCCCTTACCCAAAATCACTTGATAAAAATAACCTACCATCTCATCATCCCATCATCTCATATATCATTCCCCGAGGTCAATAGATCGTATACGAGATCGTATACGATCTATTGACCTCGGGGAATGATATATGAGATGATGGGATGATGAGATGAAAGGTTATTTTTACAGTCATCGGTGCAGTGTGTCGTTTAAACCAATATATATATATATATATATATATATATATATATATATATATATATATATATATATATATATATATATAAATATATATATATATATATATATATATATATATATATATATATATATATATATATATATATAAATATATATATACATATAGATAATATGAAAGTATTCCATAATTAGAAATGGTACCGATTACAAAAAAATGGCAGTGAAGCGACAGTGTGAAAAATTGAAAATCAAAGTTGCGTTTTCAATTCCACTGATGCGGTAAATTAAATTCACACGCATTTTCTTGGATTGCCCAACAATAGAGTTGAGACCAATAAACCAACACTGTTACACATCTGTGATCTTGCGTGAATTAGTTGCCACGCATGAATGGCAAAGGTTTACTGTGCTTTCTGTGGTATTGTCTTCAATTACCATCATTCATCTCATACGGTTGGTTGAACTGGAGCTGATAATTTTTGCGGTTTTGGATATAAGAATTCTATACTTTATACCAATAACCGAAAAAAGTATTCCGCGATAAATTAAGGCGTAGTGCCATATAGAAGATACTTTTTTTTTCAATAACATCAAAACTTGATACAGAATCATTGTTCCCTAATTCAGGCTGAGGATGAAAGGTAGGATCGTTTGGACGGGGCACCATAAGGGCGATCTTACCACTCCATTTTGAATATTTAAAACCAAAATTATTTAGAAGATACTAGTTTAATTTTCAACGCGGTGACAGCACAATTTTGATGAATGAATAATCGAGTTTCAACGGCGTGTCAACGATTGAGTTATCTTGGTCATTTTGATTTATAAAGTATATAAAGCTCATATAGTGGGTATATATAGTATGTATAGCTGGTATAGAGTGTGGTATATAGTGGTATATAGTGGTATATAATTATAATTATAGCTTTAATCTGAGGAAATACAGGCACTATGTCATGAATACATTCATTTAAACACTTCATTCAAAACATAATTCATCAATATTCACGAAGGGCCCAGGGTACGCTAGTTCAATAAACCACACTAAATTACTTTTATTTATCGAGGAAATTGAAAATGACAAAGTTCTCAAGGCGCAGCTCAAGATGATTATTTTGGACAAGTGCTTTTACTCCATCGTTATAAGCTTCATGCTATGAAGACTATTTGTAAACACATTTAATATTTGACTATTATTTTAACATTAGGGATATCACTGACCTACAACTAGATTTTAATTATCGATCAGGATATTTCTTTCGCCCCTCCCCCCCCTCATTTTAGAGAAAACTAGAAATCATCATATCAATTTCAATATTTTTTCCTGTCCTCAAGAGACTATGAGTCATGACGTATAGACATTACCAAATACCAATTCTGTATAGAAACATAAACAGAATGGAGTAATGCCTACGTCACGACTCGGAAAAAGAGCTGAATCCTGGCGGATAAATGAATTGATTATAATTTCTGAAATTGAGATGATGATTTCTAGTTTTCTCTAAAACTAGGGAAATAAATATTTCAACTAATACATTCATATTTTTTAGAGGCCATAATAATACCATTATAATAGCTTTATGCCATGAGAACAAATTGTTAATTGTTTACCAAAGTCGAAATATTTTGCCCTAGTTATTATTATACACTTACCTAACTTTGTTAAAAATGAGTATTTGAAATAAAATAAATCAATTAATACGTGTTGTTTTTGACTGTGCAGATGAACTGCAACTGCCCAGTGACGCAGCCGGGCCCGACGCTAGCCAGTACATGCGGCGGGACAACCTTCATGCTCTTCATGGGCCTCCTGGAGGTCTTCATCCGGTCCCAGTGTGACCTGGAGGACCCCTGTGGGAGACCGGAGAACCGACAACAGATCGACCAAGAATACGACTTCATCGTGGTGGGCGGTGGCTCAGCGGGTAAGTCGTGGTTATTGCATTATGTTTTGTTTGATTATCCCACCGATATTGACGTTGTTTGGGGATACGAACGAGTGATGTGAATATAGTTGTGGACATGATGTAGTGATACCAACCTATTTTATCATAATATAAAGAAGGTGCTCCAACTCACATACTGATAACATGGACGGTATTTGTGGTTTCTTGCGGTCAGTTCAGAGCCAGAGATCCCGATTGCTTGTCACGATTTAGCGGATCCCCTTTGTGAACTAGATGTAGATAAGAGTGGCTACGGTACCGGTGGCATTCTTGAACTAACAAAATCTATAATTCTCGTAATCTACTGAGCCGTGTGTATAGTATTGTTGAGCATTGTTGTCTTAAATAGTTTGATATAAAAGGAATAGTTGCGCTACAGGCAATCGGGACGCTGGACTCGGGAACTGACTCCGGAAATATTTCACTCTCAAGACCCGAGTTGGGTTATCTTCTTTATATTATGATGAAATAGGTTGGTATCACTACATTGTGGTTGTGGTCACGAAATAAGAAGGTTGTTAAACATAAATATCTTCGTGATATTTGTGTGGCTGTGGTATTTTCAAGGTATATCATGATGTTTCAGAATTAGATTTACAGTGAAAAACGCAACTGCATCTTTAAAAGGGCTTAAATGCTCAGAATTATGCAATCACCGAAGTTTTGACAATTATTTATTTGGTTGATGACCTTTTTTCTTTCGTGGATACAAGTATAACTATAGGAAAAACAGAGAATAAGTCATGCGTTGTAAAATTAGCTTCCTATTTGTATGAAATATTATGGTAATATACACACCTTGGTATCCGCTCCAAAATTTTTCTCAGAAATGGGGCAAATAAATACCGTATTATTATTTAAAATCTAATTGGTTGTGACATCTTTTTATGATGTTTATTTCACTGTTCGTCTATATCAAGAAATATGTCTTCATCGTATAAGTTATCATTGCTAATGTTAGGCCTACTTTTCACGTTTTTATCTGATCTTATGGAGAAGCGAGATGCTATAGAATCAGAATCTGGAGACCGACATTGAAATACAGCTCGAAATTCGTAATAAAATCGATCTGAGCTATAAAGTAGAACGAAATTAACGTCACCTAAAGATCATGCACGAACCACGTGGTTTGATATATTTTTCAATCGAGATTAATGGTCCATGGTGTCAATTTGATGAAATGTATTTTTTTTTTGTGATAACTTTTGTACAGTATGAGATATCAAAATTTTAATACGGGAGAAACACAGATAATACCTTCAACATGGAATATATCATAATTAAATAACCATTATAGCATAACTGTCAAGTGTATACAGCTAAAAAAAAATGTTTTCAGCCGTATACACTTGACCGTCATGCGACATGACTTAAATAGTTATAACTTATACCATCTTGGAGCTATTATAATTATCTGTGTTTCTCGCGTATTAGAATTAGGATATCTCATACCGTTCAAAAGTTATCACCAAAAAACGGATATTTCTCTAAATCGATTCCCATGGAATTAAGAAAGTCAAAGAATATGTAAATAAAAACTTTGGAGATGATATTTTTCTTCCTCTGTATTGTGACGTATAATGGGTGTTGGTTGTGGTAAGACATGAAGATATGTATTGTTTTTTATAAATACTTATAATGTCGAACTCGTGATCTTCTACGTCATGACTAATCGAGAAACATCTTCACGGTTCGATATTTTATTCGAGAATAATCTTCCTGTATATTATCCCACATTACATGCTTCCTATGTTACGATTGACTTGGTATTAGTTTTTACTTTTGATTTTTTAAACTTATTTTGTTTTGAAATATCCACAACTGACTTATTTCAATACTCGTGCAGATTCATGTTATACAAATGTGTACACTAGGAAAACGCTATATACGCGTTGTTAGACGAGCGGATAGTGATAGTATGTCGACTTTTTATGGCCAAACTTTTGCCTACATTCGCCAATTGGGTGACATTTAAGTTAGCAATGGGTGAAAAACTGCTTCGAGTGCTACCAATTTAGCACATTTTATGGTTTTTCTTCAAAATGGCTGACCCGATCAAGCTGAAAGTTTTCAGAAAGGTGTATCGGAATGTAATTCAACTTCACACTGAATTTCATTTTTTTTTTGGAAAATAAAAATATTCCTTTTTTTCCGCCGTGTTATTTTAATGGGTATTTTTGAAATTTCTAAAAATCATAAAAAAAAGTTGACATCCTATAATGCCACAAAACTATACAGATCTGAGTTAGATGAGGAGCCATCATGAAAAAAGTTTGAAGTTGATGGCTGTAGCCGTTCGAAATGTGGAGAACCGACAAAAAAACATAATAAAAACATAACAACGAACACCAATTTTTTTAGTATGTAAAATTGAATTCTCGCTAAAGCTCGTCTAACAACGCGTATATAGCGTTTTCCTAGTTAGTGACAATTATGAAATAAATAATTTGGAATTGAGATTGAAATCAAGAATGACTCACAAGCAAAATGCTCGAATGTTTCTTCAAAATAGTTTTTCATTTTATGATTTTGTGATTTTATAATTGTAATAGGGTATAATACTTTTTCTGGCAAAAAGGCTATCCTTCATTGAAAACTACTAGGAAAACGCTATATACGTGTTGTTAGACGAGCGAATAGTAATAGTATGTCGACTTCTTTGCCAAACTTTTGCCTACATTCGCCAATTGGGTGACATTCAAGTTAGAAATGGGTAAAAACTTGCTATCTTCGAAATGGCTCACCCGATCAAGCTGAAAAATTTCAGAAATGTGTATCAAAATGTAAATCAACTTCACGCAGAATTTTATTATTTTTGAAAATAAAAATATTTTCTTTTTTTTCCGACGTGTTATTTTAATGGGCATTTTTGAAATTTCTTAAATTCATAAAAAAAAGTTACCATCCGATAATGTCAAAAAACTATATAGATCTAAGTTGGATGAGGAACCATAATGAAAAAAAGTTTGAAGTTGATAGCTGTAGCCGTTTGACCTGTGAAGAACCGAAAAAAAAAATAAAAACATAAAAACGAACACCATTTTTTTTTAGTCTGTCAAACTGAATCCTCGCTAAAGCTCTTCTAATTAATTCTACGAAGCCGCGAATCTTGGCAACATTTTTCTGCTGTCATTTGATGAATGAAAAACATGTACTACATTATTTCCTTCAAAACATTTGATCTGAATTGCGTACAAATGTGTAATAATTTCTATAGGCATGTCAATCATGTGTTTACATTAAGTGAAAATTTCAATTCTTTTAGAGAGATTTTATTTTCAAAATTTTCTCACCCAGCCTATAATTATGTTTTTTTTTTTCAACTTTGCGATGTCATTTCTCAGAAATGGTCCAACCAATTCGACCCAAACTATACAGCTCCAAGTTGCATAAGTCTTGAGTGTACAAAAAAGTTTCATGTCGATCAGTGCCCACAAACAAACAAACAAACAAAAACACACAGACAGAGTCATACAGAAATCAGAAATCATACAAAAACGTATGATTGGTCAATTTGTGATGATACATTAATGTTACCATTCCGATTGGAGAATATCGAACGTTTTTGTTCGTGTCATAAGAAAGAAGTACGTGAATGTATTTCAGAAAATGGAATGTGAAAATAAATTGACGTCTCGAAATTGAATTATCTGATTACATGTAGCTTCTTTTATGGCTAGTCGATGGCTGGAGCGGAACAGAATTGTTTTCAAGATATAATTGAAAAAAAATCGGTAATTGTCTGGTATTTAGTTTGTCTTTATGAATGCACTCAACTATAATAATTTTATCCACAAAAAATAAGTTTTTCTACAAACATAACAAACAAGAATAGCACCGTTTTATTTGTGATTGAGTAGCAATAGCTATTTGAAACCCAACTACATCTTTCAAAAGAGTTGAATGATTAAACCAGGAGTGAGTTTCTTTGCGGTTATTTATTCGATAGAAAACCTTCACCTTTCGTGAATTAGAGTATAGCTCAATTGAACTTCAAATGTTCATTTTAGATCATTCAGAATAAATCCCTATTTCAATCAAAGTATATAGTCGCGTCGAAATGAAAATAAAAGTTTCATCGGAATTGAAATAAGGTGAGAAATATGTAAAATTTAATGTATGTATTGAATAACAAGAAAAAAATATTCAATCATACTTCAACAACTGGCTCTACATCCCCCCCCCCCCCCCCCCGAAAGAAAAAAAATTACCACATTATGGTAAGTGCATAAAAACTTTGGCAAAAACATGTTGACTTAGGTTTACCAGGCCAAAATCCTCTTTTTTCTACTTCTCCTCGGTCTTATCCTGCTCCTTCTCCTCCTTCTCCTCCTCCTCCTCCTTTTCCTCCTCCTCCTCCTCCTCCTCCTCCTCCATCTCAATTCTTCTCACCACCTCTTCATACAACAAAACATTACTAAAATGTGATCTAATAATTTGGTGTAACTTTCAGGCGCCGTGGTTGCTAGCCGTCTGAGCGAGATACCCCAATGGAAAGTGTTGCTAGTGGAGGCAGGACTGGACGAACCGACCGGAAGTCAAGTACCATCGATGTTCCTCAACTTCCTCGGCACTTCCATCGACTGGGGCTTCAGCACGGAACCAGAAGAAATGGCGTGTCTAGGAGAAAAAGGGAAAAAATGTTACTGGCCAAGGGGGAAGGTAAGAATTAGTTATTTCAATTGTTTTTCAGAAAACAATATTGTTGAGTTCACATGCGATGCGATCACAGCTTTAATCTAACCATCCTCGAGGTTTCTGTCGAGTTAACAGATGTCTACCAAACGTTAACTATAGCAATAAGTAAAATGGTGATCGGTTGATTTCAATTGACGAATCGCAGTATCGGCCCCCTTGACGTCACAAATCATACCGTCCAATCAACAGGGCTGTTCAAACTGTGGTGAAATTCAAATATCCAATCGAGGTATCTTCAAATGACCA
>OZ023331.1:44559764-44642264 GCA_964007535.1 Brachyptera risi | reverse complement strand
ATATATATATATATATATATATATATATATATATATATTATCAAATGAATACATTTAATTAAAGCCCATTATTCACCAAGTCCATGACCCTTACCCCCGTCCAACACTTAAAACTGACCTCCCAGATCTAGCTAGCTCCAACGAACAAGGACTTTGTTTGGCCATTGTTTGCTGAAGATCTAGTTACCATGGCAACATAGTATTTCCATTGTTGTTGGCACAAGATCAGAGCCCTGCTTGTGAGGTGGGCTACGAAATATGGTAATTTCGTTGTTGCATTCGAAGAGACCGTGACCATTTCATTCTAAGAAAACAAATGGCATGGGTAACCACGGTGATAACAACAATTGTCTGTCAGTAAATTTATTCCCACGTTGATACAATTATAATTTTTTGATATGGTAATATTGTTTCACGTTACACAGCTGTATTTTGAATGATCTGGAGTTAGATATGTCATTTATTATCTGTATGACATGCGCAATACACCATAATGCGTTGTGCATAATCCTCGGTAGCTCGGTCAGCTGAGGCACCGCTTTAGAGACTGGTCACCGTTGGCCGTGGGTTCGATTCCCGCCACGGTCGACCATCCTGGGTAATTTTTCGTGGTTTCCCTCTATTCTTCAGGTCAAAAGTGGGATGGTTCCTAGACAACAGACCACGACCGACTCTTTCTCACTATCCAGTAACATTATAATAAAATAACTTTTCATGTCATCATCTCATATATCATTCACCAACGTCAATTATAGATCCCAATACACGATGTAGTGATACCAACCTATTTTATTTTATCATAATATAAAGGAGGTTCTCCAACTCGGGTCTTGAAAGTGAAACATTCTCGGGGTCAGTTCCCGAGTCCAGGTTCCCGATTGCCTGTACAGTGCAACTATCGCTTTTATATCGAACTATACAAAAAAAAAAAAAAAGTTCAACAATGCTATAGACGGCTCAGTAGAATTATAATGTTGGTGGTTGCATTTGTTTTTTTTACAAAAATTATAGATTTTGTAAGTTCAACAATACCACCGGTACAGTAGCCACTGTTATCTACATCTAGTTCATAAGGGAATCCGCTAAATTGTGACGGGCAATCGGAATCATTGACTCTGGACTGACCGCAAGAAACCACAAAGTCTTCCATGTTATTAGTATGTGAGTTAAGTCACATGGTTTAAATTATGATAAAATAGGTTGATATAGCTACATCGTACCCAATATATGAGAAAACAATTGACCACTAGTGATATAGGCGTGGCTTATCGGTAGGCCACCTAGGTCTATACTTCATGTGGGTATTTAGAGATACTTTGATAGGCAATGCCAATTTACCCACATAACAAACAGCCCATTTGATCGGATGTTCTGTTTTGTGACGTTTGTGGGCGGATCAATCACTAAATAGTCGTCAATTAAAACACTTTGAATTCTGGTAAGGGTATTTTCCATCGACCTCGGCCACTAAAGAAGGCAGTGACGGCGCCTGCGCATTGTTTCCTGACCAGGATCCATCATGTTCCAGGTGCTTGGAGGAACCAGCGTCCTGAACGGCATGATGTACATCCGTGGCAGTCGCAGGGACTACGACGACTGGGCGGCTCTCGGCAACGCCGGATGGAGCTACCAGGAGGTGTTGCCGTACTTCCTCAAGTCCGAGGACAACCTGCAGGCGAACCTGATGGACGAGGGGTACCACGGGGTCGGGGGGTACATGACGGTGACGCAGTTCCCCTACCATCCTCCACTCTCCCACGCCATCCTGCAGGCTGGCAGGGAAATGGGTAAGAAGATCAGGGAATTTTTTATATTTGCTTTCAGTCCTTGCCTTGATTAGGCAATGAACCCGGTCGAGGCGTTTTTTTATGACATGACTAAAACATTCCGAATACATTCATATTGGATCGTCTCTAAGAAGTTTGATTTTAATATATACATATATATATATATATATATATATATATATATATATATATATATATATATATATATATATATATATATATATATATATATATATATATGCGATTTTATAGTTATGTCGAAAAAGATACGCCTCGACCGGTCGAGGCGTATCTTTTTCGACATAACTATAAAATCCCAAATATCTCTATATTGGATCGTATCCAAGAAGTTCAAATATATATATATATATATATATATATATATATATATATATATATATATATATATATATATATATATATATATATATATATATATATATATACATGAATATATTCTACATGTATATATATATATATATATATATATATATATATATATATATATATATATATATATATATACATGAATATATTCTACATGTATATATATATATATATATATATATATATATATATATATATATATATATATATATATATATATATATATATATATATATATATATATATATATATATATATGAGAGCGGAAGTTTTGTTATCACTTATGTGAGAAATTGGATTTTACGATTTTGCCACACTTGATTCCGCAGTCCCAGTTTGGACTTAGTCTCGCGAAGTTTGTAAAATACTTTATTCTAGAACTGCCGGCTAAGCCTACCGGCAGTAATCATTCATTAGTATTGAAACTTCCTCATAAATGCACTGTATTTAGTAAATTTGCTCACGTAGCAATCAGTACATATATATACATAATCATACCGGTATACTTCTGTCTGGAGAGATATGAAGGCGCGAAACACCCGTACGCTATTAATATAGAATAGAGGAGACGGTCGATCGGAATCTTCTCTCATGGTTACAAATATACCTGTTTTTCTTACAGCTGCCGTAAGAACATACGTAAGCGTAATTATGAATGTAATACATAGATAGGGTCAAGAGGGCAGAAATAATTCTATATACTCTATTCATACATTCGTTCTTTGTTGGTGTATTTTATCATTCAATATCATTAATATTTGTATTAATATTAATAATGATACGCTTGATTTGAATTATTTAATGTTCATATGACAGTTTACACTTGTATTTACAAATAGAAGGTTACGAGCGGCCGTCCCTTTATCACATACTACTAGCGAACAGGTGTTTCGAACCTGCTTACGTGGGTACTCATTCATGTAAATGAATGGCAAGGGAATGAATTAAGAGTCCACGGGAGTCGATTTAGTGGAATATCCGTTTTTTGGTGATAACTTTTGAACGGTATTAGATATCGAAATTCTAATACAATTAGGGAACACAGCTACGTTTAATACCTTCAAGATGGTATAAGTTATACTTATAGCTATTTTATAAGTTATAGTTTACTCATGTCGCATAGTTGTCAAGCATATATACAGCTAAAAAAAAACATTTTTCAGACGTGAACACGCTTTGACAATTAAGGGAAATGAGTTGAATAATTATATTTTATACAATCTTGAAGGTATTTGAGAATATCTGTTTATCCTCAGTATTCGAATTTTGATATCTCATACCGTTCAAAATTGATCACCAAAAAACTGACACGCCACCCTCGGCAGCTCAGTCAGCTGAGGTACAGCTTCAGAAACTGAAGTCACCGTTGGGCGTGAGTTCGAGTCCCGCATAAGGCATGGGTTTTAATTTCTCTCACCATTCATCACTTCATAGTCTCATAATCACCCGCTCATTCGTACTCCCGTATGACCTAGCTGTTGGTGGGGTCGTTAAGCAAACAATAATCAACATCAAAACTGACATTACCCCAAATCGACTCCCATGGACTCTCAAGAGGATTCTTTACATTGATTGCAGACGTTCGGGGCTCAAGTTGGCAACGAAAAACTAATCATCGTATCAACTTATATTAAATGATTACCAGTATTCAATACGTGCTCGTTCGAAGAGCTTTATATGTTTTCAACTCTTTCAAAATACTTGTCAAAAATCAACATGTTTCTACTTGTTTTTCATTGTTTTCACGTTTTTTTTTAGAGTGATATAACATGAAATTATAATTTTCAAAGACGGTAGAAGCACAGATATACTCATTGTGATTTCATTGCAGAAATAATTAGACTGATTGGTTTTACCGTTTACCCACCATGTGTTGTAAGCTAAAGACCTGCATTGGCGCTTTTTGCCCTCTTTCGACCCTTCCCCGGAGATTTTACTCCTGAGTTGTGCGATGTCAAGTAGCCTCTTAAGTATATTAGAATGCAAATATCCCGTCAGGTTACGGTTGTCTATTAAACATATGATATTGCATCGTCATTTCAGGTGCACATGCATTGTGTGTGTAAGAGAAAGGTGGCCAATCAGTCAAACTGATACTCAGCTATTTTAATCAACTGTGAATATGTTATATATGTACACTTTTAATCGAGTTGTAAAATACTTCATATAAGAAGTTCATTTTATAGTTATTTTAAATGGTTGTATTATTGTGCACATTTGACTATAGATTGAAGAATTTTAGTTTGGACCGACAATCCACTTTCTCCTCGGTATCCATTTCAAGTTGCACTCCATTAGTAACTTTAATTAGATGGAAGATAATTAATTCATATTGTGGGGAGATTTTGGTTACGGAATTTTTTTTTCTGTAGAAGATGGAAAAGTAGGTGTTTGTGATTTCTTTATTGTCTTATACGGAAATGGACATTTTTCACTTATGATTTGACTTGAGTAATCTCTTTCAAAACTTGAGTTGTTGAAATTATCGACGCATTAACAATTTTTCATTTTTAACATCGAAAAAAGTGACACAAATTGGTTAGATATATGTCAATTTCACTCGAATTTCATATCATTTTGTGTAGAATATTATTCATTCACGTTTGTTTCATGTTTTAATGTAGTTTTTTATATTGATTGTTGCTCTGTTTACTTCTAGAGACAGGAACCAATAAACGTTCATATGTTCCACCATTCATTCTCAATGAATTTCATTCTTGTTTTCAGACAATATGCAAATAGTTGAAGAAAACACAATTTGAATAAAAATGTTTACGTAAATTTATTGAACATTATTAATAGATAGAACAATTGATAGCCATCTAGGAGAAGAACTTTTTTTCAAGAATTAAGACCAACGATGGCCTGACGTTTCAGAATCATATGATGGAGTATCAAAAGGGCAATCATACTCTCACCACAAGTCCCACATGATATAAAACTCAAGAATTTTATTTTCAATATAATATTCAATTCGCTCATATATTATTTTCGTAATAATCTAACCTATATAACATTCTCACCTTCTGAAGTTTCATAACACACTGGTACTATACTTTCCTAACCCACTTATGATATAATTGAAATAATTTCCCATTATTTCATATTTTATATTATTCATCCATGTCAATACAACTTACGATTTTTCTCCAGGCTTCGAAACACGCGATCTGAACGGTAAATCTCACACCGGCTTCATGGTGGCGCAAACCACGACGAGAAACGGTTCACGTCTGAGCACGGCTAAAGCATTCCTTCGACCAATCAAAAACCGCCCCAATCTCCACATCATGTTAAACGCGACGGTCACCAAGGTACTCATCAACACGACGACTAAAGAAGCTTACGGCGTTGAATTCGTCCGTGATGGCAACTACAAAGGAACAGTCCTAGCCAGAAACGAGGTGATCATTTCTGGAGGAGCTGTTAACTCCCCTCAGATTTTACTACTATCGGGAATCGGTCCCAAAGATGATTTAAAGAAAGTAGGAGTTCCGGTGATTCACGATCTACAGGGTGTTGGAAGAAATCTCCAGAATCATGTTGCTTTCTTCATGAATTTCCATATCAACGACACCGGTACCCAAGCTTTGAACTGGGCCACAGCAATGGAGTACCTTCTTTTCCGGGACGGTTTGATGTCTGGAACCGGAATCTCCGAAGTTACTGCTATGATCAATTCGAGATATTCAAATCCCAAAGATGACCATCCTGATTTGCAATTCTTTTTCGGTGGCTTCTTGGCTAATTGCGCTAAAACCGGACAAGTTGGTGAGAAAATCGATGAGAAAATGGCGAAGCGTACGATCAACATCATCCCCACCGTGCTTCATCCCTTAAGCAGAGGATATTTGAAATTGAAAACTTCGGATCCTTTGGCACATCCTATGATCTTTGCCCGATACTTTACACATCCTCAAGATGTAGCAGTCATGATTGATGGGATCAAAATAGCTATTCGACTAACTGAAACTCCGGCTTTACAGAAATATAGCTTCCAGCTGGATAAAACTCCTGTGAAAGGATGTGAGAATCTGACGTTTGGTTGCGATGCGTATTGGGAGTGTGCCGTCAGGAGACAGACTGGTCCAGAGAATCATCAAGCTGGAAGCTGTAGGATGGGACCTAATGGCGATCCTGGTGCAGTGGTCGATCCTGAGCTTCGAGTTCACGGTATCGATAGGTTGCGAGTTATCGATACATCGATCATGCCTCGCGTGACGTCGGGCAACACGAATGCTCCGGCGATCATGATAGCTGAGAAAGGAGCCGATTTGATTAAGAGTAGATGGTTTGGTAGGATGTGGAATGGTTGGTATAATAATGATAGAGATAATCAGTATTAAAAAGAGAAGATATTATAGGGTCTATTGTGTGAAATTTTGTAGATAATGATAATAATTTTAAGAAAATTTTAATTTAAACTATTTTTTTGCTTGTATGGAGTTTTGTAGTATTAGAGATGAGATTGTTTTAATCAAGTATTCCTAATTATTTATAGACAATGTCACTTGATTGAAATTGTTCCGAAGTCAGAGTTTTTGAAAAAGAAAATCGAATTCTGTATTTTTTTACGTCGTGTGTTATCATAGTAGTTTCATACAATCAAATTGTTACCTTGACTTTTGTTTGCAAATCTAAAAATTATGAATATTCATTAGGGTTTCTTTTAAGAAGCATGAATTAAACTTTTGGTCATGGAAGAAATAAAGGAGACGCTAAATCACAAGTGTAGGTTTAGGTACCTTAGTTATTAATCTATGTATAGAATCAGCTGGCAAGACGCAATGAATACTTTAGATTGTACATTTAAAATTTGATGACGAGTTTGATAGAATGAATCGATACACTATTTTTCTATTTTAATACCAATGAGAATGTTATTTAATTAATTTTATACAGAAATAACTATTTTGTGAATGAAGAATGTGAGATCAGAGTAATAAAACAAAAATAAAAACAAAGAATTGAGTAAAGAAAATAATTGTTCAATTGATTTTTATTATTTACAACTTCATATATATATATATATATATATATATATATATATATATATATATATATATATATATATATATTTATATATATATATATATATATATATATATATATATATATATATATATATATGTATACATATATATATATATATATATATATATATATATATATATATATATATATATATATATATATATATATATATATAAATGAATGAAGCTAAATAAAGCTGAATATAGCTGAATAAATAAATAAATATATATATATATATATATATATATATATATATATAAATATATATATATATATATATATATATATATATATATATATATATATATCAATATATATATATATATATATATATATATATATATATATATATATATATATATATATATATATATACATATCTATAAAAAAATAGTTTTCCCCACGTTACCATAATTAATAAGTACTATAATTCCCTCCATTTGTCCCTTAGGGGACTTATACCAAAGTATACATACAGTAACACCAACCTAATGGACTGTCGGTTTACGCAATAATCTAAGTACTCAGTACTTGCATGTACTGCATGTTTGTCACTAGAGGCAATAATCTACCGGTATTTTCTAATGGATTTTCCGTATACCACTTTCTTTTAATATTGCCTGTATGGATCACAACCACCGATAAAACCCACGCATAAGGCGTATTCAACATACTCTCATTACTTTCAATTTCTAAAACATTCACAAATACCAATTATGGGAGATTTTTTTCTCTCCGATCAGTAACTTGTTTTTTTTTATATCGATTGGATTTAACGTGGTTAATCGAGATGATGGAAATCGATCGGAGAACAAATCGAATTCGTGATGAACAGTGGCATCTTTGAATCGTGATTTCATTGAACATTACTTATTGCAAAGAACTTAGTCATGAGATCCTCTTTGGTATATGTTAGATTGATCAAGGCTAACTCGGAGATGTATTTATTGCTTCGGGAGAAAGGCCAATTGAAATCGAACGTTTTATTTTATATTAAAATATTACTCTTGTTGAAATGAAAATCCTGATACGTGAATTATACCAAGTTATAAAGAGGAATTCGAATTTGGATGGGTTTTTTAATTGGTTGCGTAGAATTGTCTATGCGAATGATTTCTTTTTTGAAATTATATTTTATTTCTAAAGGAAGGGTAAATCTGAAAGTCATTTCGTGAGAGATATAAAGAGATCAATATAAGTCTATAGTCTAAAATTGGAGAGTATAAAATCGATTAATTTATTATGAAAAATTCAAGAATTTTTTTTTAGAAAGAAGTGTGGGAAATTTATTTGTAAAAATAATGTAACAGAATATCTTTGAATATGTTAGAGTTGCATGGAGGCAACATTGCTAGCCACCAATTGATGACATGCAGTCTCCGCCCCCTTGACGTCACAAATCATACCGTCCAATCATCAACAGGGCTGTTAGAACTGTGGTGATTCAAATATCCTATCGGGGTATCTTTAAATGACTACAAATGATATGATCCAACTGGCTGACTGGTAAAGTCACGCCCATTTCGAGTCATCAATTTGCAACTATCTAAGGTCTTTGTCTATGCTTTGACAACAATAACGTAAGCCAAAATGATTACGCTGCAGATTCTAAGGTACAATACATCTCGAGACAAGATTTAAGATTAAAAACACTATTACGTCCGTCGAAACCTTAAATTTTCAAACCTGCAAAGAGATTCTAGCCTTCAAGAATCTTTTGAATTTTGAGATGAACTTGACAAAATTATTTTGTTGATATTCGACCTTTTTCTATCTCGGATATAAAAGCGTGAACTTATATAATGATTATTTATCATTTATCACACTCTATAATAAAATAGCTCGATCATTTATACAGATAATAGTCGAACATACAGTAGCTGGTAAAATGTTCACGCTTGAGATACTTCAAACTGTTTACAACCGTGACCTTAACTTTACAGATAATATTTATTATATAAAAGGTGGGCAACACAGAAACAATAATAATTGAACATCGCCATTCCATGTTCGTGACTTGTTCGGACATCTTCGGGTCGTGACTTGTTCGGGCATCTTCGGCGCGTGACGTGAAAATAACCGCTCGAGTAAACATCATTGTCAATAGTACATTACATTGTAACATTGACACGACCAGTATAAAATATAGAACAAATACTGACTCACAAAATGGAAACAATAGTTTGTACTTTCGCTTTATTCTTCTGTGAATCGTTCAATCTATCAAGAGTTTCAGGAACAAAAGAGGGTGTATGGACGTGAAATAATGATGATGTATTGTTGCGTAATGAAGCAAGATCATGTTGGCGGTTTGCAGATGATTGTTGGTAATTACAATGCGATTTGTTACCAGATTGTGTTGAGGAATTCAAGGCAATTAAAGTGATATTAAGTATTAACCGAAGATATTATGTGGATCTGCAGGATGTGTTCTTTTGGAAATATTTCTTTCGAGATATTAAATATTTTAATATACTGATGAATTTGGAATGATTCTTTAAATATATATATATATATATATATATATATATATATATATATATATGTATATGTATATATATATATATATATATATATATATATATATATATATATATATATATATATATATATATATATATATATATATATAGGGCCATAGCAGGCCACGACCGACTCTTTCCCATATCCAAAAACACACATTAGAATAACCTTTCATCTCATCATTTCATCATTTCATATATCATTCACCGACGCCAATAGGTCGTATAGTCATCAATACATTGCGTTGTTAAACACACTGTATATATATATATATATATATATATATATATATATATATATATATATATATATATATATATATATATATATATATATATATGTAAAATATTCACTTTCTAATCGAAACTTCATAGTTACAACCCAATACAAACCAATAAAACATTTAACATGCATCGCTAAATCACTGAATCAATCGATACGGTATCTTCCTTCTATATCGACATAATTCAGTACTCCAATAATCTTATATCTCATCTGATCTCATCATATCTAGGCTATGCTAAGATTTATCTGACAAATCTTACGAAAACAAAAGAAATCATTCCATCTTAAAATATTATTAATATTTATTTTCTTATTTTATCTCATTATTTTAATACAATTTTAATATTATGATCACAGTAAAATCTGTTATTTTCTCCGTATACAGACAACCGGTGTGGTACTCTAAATAAATCTGGTATGTCGCTCATTTGACGCCTTGGGCTTCCATACGTTAACGTATTATTATCATACAGTCCGCTTTCACCCACACTAAATTGGCAAATTTGATCTAGTAGAGCTGCTATACGCACGCACTTGGCTATATGCACTGCGCTGTCTATTCACAACCCTCTAGGGCGTTGCACTTATTAGCATTGATTATACATTTGAGAGAAAAAAGAAGTATCAGGTGTCAATGTTCTCTAGATTATTTTTTTTTTTTTTTTATCAATGATGTTTTTAATTGTTGGGGTACTTTCATAAGATGTTTGTTGATTTATCACCGTATAGATTAAAATATCTATTATTAAATTACGATAGGCTATAATTTAGATGAATTACTTTTTTATCATTGCTTTTTAATGTTACAACGTGATTAATTATTAATGAAATAAGTATCTACGAGCACAGATTATCAAGATACATATTATCACGTATACATTACACATATGCAGATGCATAGATACATATATATATATATATATATATATATATATATATATATATATATATATATATATATATATATATATATATATATATAATCGACAATTAGAGAAAGGAGGGAGATTCAAGGAGGTACATAATCTCGAAGAGATGAGTAGTATTATTCAGAGTATAGAATTCAGATTTGGTACTCCATGAAAAAAAATCATATAGCTTGTCTCCAGTTTTTAACATAATTATATTGAAATTTAGTCCAAGTTCCCCATTTATTAACATTGGAAAACTTGAATTTTCGGGGTTTTGGCCCTCGAAATTTAAGAAAAATGAATGGTATCATTGTTTTTTATGCAGTCATTTGATTTGTACGCATTTATCCATTCTCAAAACCAGTACAGTCGAGCTTCGTTTTTCATTATCTTGGATTGAAAAATACTCAAATTTCCATTTGTAAAAATATAAATTCAGCGCATCAACAAAAGCGTTACAATTCAAAATCTCTTATGCTCATCCAGAAGGTGAAACCCCGGGTCATTTCAACAAATAATATCAAATAAGATTGAAATAATCTTCTTAATTTCTTCTGTACTCAGTTTCAATACACCCAAGTAAATTTGTATATGTATTTGTATTTATTTACGGTTTTATGAAAACATGATTACATGTATAAACCAACTCAGAATTGAAAATAAGTAGTCTACGTATCGAACAAAGGCCCGGATTTACGAAACTGGATTAAGCAATAGTTAAGTTAGCGAATTAACTTGTTATCACCATTGGTTACATATGTTATTTTCGTACCTTTAATTAATAGTTAGTGGATTAGCACCCTAACTAAGATTGGTAAAACCGGGCCTTAGGCCCAGTATTACCACGGCCAGTTAGTATTTATCTGAGAGTTGGTGAAAACAAATAGCATAGGTAACCATGGTAATGACAAGTTTGAACTGTCAGATGAGGCTAACTAAGATTGTTAAAACCGGGCCTTAATCGAATAATGTATCAGAACAATAACATTTTATACATCGTTAAAAGTATCTGAAACTAGTTCATATAATAATTCTTCTACCGCTTCACAGAATTACAAACAGGAAACATCTGAGCCAGGAAATGGTGAATTAATTCACTGATAAAGTACGATAATCGATAAAAAGGACCGGAATAGTGTCTATGTTAAAATGTCAACAAACCTTCGTCCATTGACCATTAAACGAGATCGCAAGTAAAGATATTTCCTGAAACAAGCGAAAAGCTATACCAACATTCCTTTTAGTAATTATTGAAAACGACCTAGTTTCTAGTCTAAGAGGATGTGTAATTAACACATTGACTTTATTGATTTGACTAGAAAAACGCTATATATGTTGCGGTTGAGGAATGAGCTGGAATAACCCGATCGAAAATGAGAAAACGGATGGATTTTTTTTTTGAAAACAGCTTTTCGGGGGCGCTGACAAGCGTATACCGGAATAAAGTCGACTCGGTCGTGTGACATGGGCTTTGATATAATTTTCAATGGAATGTGGTTAGGGTTCAGGTAAGGTTGGACACCGAAACCCATCTCTCACAACCGAGTTGACTTTATTCCGGTATACGCTATTCAGACACCCCCGCTAATCTCGCTTTTACCCGAAATACCCGATTTTCATACAACTTCTCAATATTGTCTGTAGGCTCTACAAATTTCAAGTTCATTTGGCTATAACATGTTTCCCCCTTTCGCCACCATCTTATTTCTATGATCATTTTCAAAATGTCAATAATCAATTCATCAAAATGTTCTCTCCCGAGAATGAATAACACCTGGAAACGTTTCGCATGTGGATCGAGTTTACCTTCTTTACACTGTGAGACCAGCCAAACAGCAAAAACACGAAAAAATAAGTTGATAACTTTGGGAGCAGCAGCGCTCATATACGCATTGCAGTATTTACAAAATTGAAAAAATGTTAGTTTAGTTGATGCTGAAACAATAGCTATACTAGTTTTTCTCTGATTTCCACCATGGTCATCCAACCAAAATGTGTGATTCACTGCCATAAAATTGGTTATATTAAAAATCATAGAAAATTACCAACAAATATCTAGATGGCCGTGAAAAATAAAGTTTGGTTGATCATAAGCTTGGTAACCTTGGTGACTATCATAAAACAACCGACTTTCAGTATAACCCAAATCAACATTTATAACAATTGGGTACAACCACCCCAAAGAATAGTTCCAATAAGATAACTCATTAACAATTACAATGAATACAATAAAACAACAATTCAAACATCTACATGCATTGGGAAGAGAAAAATCACGAATCTTCCAATTTGTTGAACTACTACAGAAAAAATTCAGAAGAATTCTGAACTTACAGAACAATTCCGAACTAATAATAATAAAAGACAACATCACTTACATAGGCGTAGGTCATTTTACAAACGCAATTCATAAATCGCAATCAGTACTCTTCTCCAGATAAAAATAGTTAATAATTATCTACTTCCTCTCTTCAGGGGTGAACACTTCCTATATCTGTTACCATGACAACTGCGTCTAGTTGACAATACTATATAAGCTCATCTCTTGTTTGTATGACAGTTAATTAGGCAATCAACATGGTGGGATCAGGATCAGTGTTTGTAAGTGTGACAATAATTGCGACGGCAGCGATCCTGGTGGCATTGACGTCAGCTGGAGTACCGGGTTCGAGGGTAGGTACATTTTATTTTATCAACATCTAAAACTTGACATAAAGCCATTGTTTCCCTATAAAGGCAAAGGATGAATGTTAAGGATCGTTTGAACGGGGCACCACAAGGGCGATCTGACCAAATAAATAAAATAAAAATAAATTAAGAAATAAGAAATACCAAAGAAATGGTTTTACTGAAAGAGTAAGTACTGGTATATTATGTGTTTTATATTTTCGAACGATTTTTGTGTTTCATTTTACGATTAATTGGATAAGCGAAGTGAAGTTCGCGCTCTACAGGTCAAACAGAAGTGAAAATGCAATTGAAACTTGGCATACATAATTGTCATCATCTAACAAATGTGTACACATGAATGATACACATCATCACCATTTTGTATGCAATTTGAACCAGCCGTTAAGAAAAAAAAATTCAATCACCTGTTTTTATTCATCATATATATAGAAATAATAGCAACTATTCTATGTTATCATAACTATTATGATAAATAGGCTGATATATCACTGCATCGATTCTCTGCTTTCTAGATTTGATATTTGCCCAACAATTCAGTATTTTTATATGAAGTATTTTTGAAGTATTTTTGTATGCGTCAAGGTGTGTAGAATGCCAGAGTCGATAAAGTAGCAGAGGTAGAACTACTTCAACGACTGTTATTATACCTTATTCAGATATCTCGCTCATCTTATGTTTGCGTTTGCCTGGTCTATTCTTAAAGAGACCAACAAACTAATGCAGCCTTCAATAAACATCTTGATCAGCTCATTCGAGTTGGTCAGATTTCATCACAGAAAAACTATAAATAATTAAAAATGATTATTTTTGACCAATTATTTTAGAATCTGGTATAGGTGGTTAAATTACCAAACTCGAATATACTAAAAATATCTCAAATTTCCATCTCGGATTTGTTCATTGCTTTGATCTGGTTTTGTGTTTTCCCTTCAGCCCGCCAGGTCGCCTGAGGAGTCTGACGACATGGAGATTATCAGGACATGTAATATGACGTCACCAATCAGTCTCGGTAAGACGACTTCCATCTCTCTCTCTCTCTCTCTCTCTCTCTCTCTCTCTCTCTCTCTCTCTCTCTCTCTCTCTAGTTCGATAGCACACTTGTATGCAAGAGAGAAGATGAACTACCAATTATACATGGTTGTAAAAACTTCGGTAATGGTTTAATCTTGCTTCAACGTTAACGATTTAATGCTTTTGAAAGATGCAGTTGCGTTTCTTATCGTGAACCTCGTCATGTAGAATTATAGTAACCTGAAAATATTTCAGCTATACAAATTCAAAGGTGATATTTGTGTTTGTAATGTTGGTATAGACGGCCAACTTCTTTCGTGGATAACAACCTCCCTCCAGAGATCAAGACAATCACAGAGCGAAACATATTCAAGTCTGCCCTCAAGAAACTATTGTTAAGCCATTCATTCTACAGTATAGAAGACTTTCTGAATTATCATTGATCTTTAACTTCCAAGATTTATTAAGATTACTTTTATTTTATTTAAATATATTATCAATTATTCACATTATTCCTGTACCTTCTGGTCTTATACCTAATTTTTATTGACAATGTTAACACAATGTACTTTGTAAACAACAGCTAATAAATACAAATACAAAATACAAGTATATCACATGAAACACGGCAATGCTGATTAATGTTGTTGTTGTTGTTGTTGTTGTTGTTGTTGTTGTTGTTGTTGTTGTTGTCGTTGTTGTTGTTGTTGTTGTTGATTGATTTGATTGTTTTCAGCGCAAATGAACAAGGTGCTCATAAACAAACAACTGCACGGCACGGAAACTGATGGATTCAAGGTAAATTACTGGGAACAGGAAGTCTGAATACTTGACGGCGGTCCCCAACAATGGGGTTGTTTGTGGGAGCAATGAGGCTGATTGAGCTATGCGAGATACGTCCATGTGGCTCTGATGTTTGGCTCACAAACACGAGGAATTTTACATTTCTCATCCATGCGATTATTTCAATTACAGTGTTAGAAATTGAAACGTTTTTTTAGATAATTTTTCAGTACATAAAAGTTGAGATTAATGAAATATAAAGTCGTTTTTTTCTGAGTTTGAAACAGAAAATTACGCTCAGATGTATACAAGATATGATCATTTATTCATTATGAGGAAAATTGATCTTGATAATTTCCTCCACATTCCAAACGGAAAATGTAATAAACCAATGTTTTCATTTCAGAAGAATGTGGAGTTAGTCATATAATATATTTCATCAAATATTGAATTCTGGACCGTGAATTTTTCAATTCCAATTCAGGATTTCATGATTACAGTGCGTCGTTAAACCAAATAAAAAAATGTCATGATTGTATTTAGAATTCTCACGACAATGGATCAAAATGTAATTATATGAATTTTTGCGGGAGCCATTTTGATTCGTTTTGATGAACTACTGAAAAAGTTATCAAAGTGTTGAAACGCAATTTATCTAATTTTCGAACGAATTAATTCAAGTCCAATGCAATCATTAACAACATTTCTGTATGTTCGGATCTATATATTGATGAGTGTTTGTTTATTAAATCAGTGATGATTTTCAAAACCATTTCCCCACGGTGTGACCATGATATAGAATTGATATAGAAATATTCTTACAAACTCCGAAATTCCAAATTTCCGTGTTCATGAAAGATAAATGTGCCGAGCGACCGTCCCCCCCTCCCTCCCCCTCTGCCTATTCCACGTCGTAGGCAATTATATCGAACAATTACGAAAAATAACTACAATATTAAAATTCAAACGATCGTTGTTGGAATTCATTCAATTTATTTTTTATATTAAAATCGCAGTTTGATGAAAAAAATAATTTTCCCCAATTGAGGTTATGGTGAAAAATATGGGAACAATCGAACGGGGCACCTCAAGGACGATCTTACCACCCCAAATAATGATTAATAATAAAAAAGTTGTTCAACAAACAATAAATTGAAGTTAGTAAAATAGATCATCCATATTCTAGCAAGTTCATTGAAAAGAAAATGAAAGCATAGCAAATAAATCGTTGTGAGAATTCCGGTAATTGTAATTATAACGAATTAAAAAAATATAGCTTTGAAATATTAAGTTGCGTTTCTGATCGTGAATCTGAAATACAAAAAAAAAACTCCAAAATACTATAGCTAAAAAATACAAATACAACGGTGATATTTGTTTGTTAAATTGGTATAGGCCCTACGACTTTCTTCTTGATACAAGTATACTAAATTTTATTTTTTATTTCACAGTGTTTCCTACATTGTCTATACACCAAATACAACTGGGTGAGTAATTACTAATTTATTCATTGAATATATATATATATATATATATATATATATATATATATATATATATATATATATATATATATATATATATATATATATATATGTGACAGCGATAATGCCTGAGAAAGTAATTGTCATTGATCGTATACTGATGTTGTAGATGGACGACGCGGGAGGTTTCCACCTAACGGTGATGAAAGAAGTGCTACAGAATACGCACTTGGAACATCACGTGATTGAATGGATACTCTACAAGTGTTCGGCGATAGGTAATGTCAATGAGATAATAATAGGTCAAATATCAAATGAGCTATATTTATATCTTAATCGACTCAATCAAAGTTAATGCGTGAATGAAGGTAGTGTCTAGCTCACTTTTTTTTGTCAAATATATATATATATATATATATATATATATATATATATATATATATAAATATATGTATATATATATATATATATATATATATATATATATAAATATATATGTATATATATATATATATATATATATATATATATATATATATATATATATATGTATATATATATATATATATATAAATATATGTGTGTATATAAATGTATATATATATATATATATATATATATATATATGAATATATATATATATATATATATATATATATATATATATATATATATATATATATATATATATATATATATATATATATATATATATATATATGTGTGTGTGTGTGTGTTATACGTATGAAATAATCTGCCCAAACCTAGTTTCTTCCAACCGGCTTCAATTAATTATATATATATATATTGATAATTTATTCCTATATAAGAACTTCGTGTCAGATCGAATTTTACAGTAAATAACAACAATTATCGACTTTCCTTACTTCCTCATGGTTAATTGTCAATCAATTAAAACAAAACTGTTGACACAAATCAAGAAACGATTTAATGTCATTATATTCTCGACATGCTATAGACTTATTCTGCAAATTCCTTATTTAATGTCTCACATTATGTGCACGCATTTGACACGAATAATCTCTGAAATATTATGTAATGTAACTTATGTTTGTTATGTGTGATTTTTTTCAATTTTGTTCTAGATTCTCCCAACAAATGTGTACGAGCATATGAGTTCACTGAGTGTTTCTGGGCGGAAACAGGAAAAGTAAGTCATTCACAAGCTATAAAGTAATAAGAGTAATTATGATTAATAATCTAATTCATCATTATTAATCGAGATTAGGATTTCACCAACATTATTTTGTTACTTACAAAATAATTTTGTTACTTTTCTTACTTTGTGATACTTACATTCAGCAATTAAAATTCCAATCGTATATAGTTATTTGGAATATCATTGTCCATATCTTCAACAGCTATCTTGAATATCTGATTTTTAATTTCTTTATTACTTTGATTAAAATTCTATTTTAATGTTGATGAAGATTCACAATCGAATAGTTCTCGATATAAAAATCGAAATAATGTTTGAATTTCAGTATCCGGAAAAAGAAGAAGTGTACGAATCGGATTTGGATATTTTCCATTACTGAAGCGAACTGAAATTGTAAGTCGACAAATACAAGAATACAATGGAAAATAAGTCAGTTTGAAGATATATATATATATATATATATATATATATATATATATATATATATATATATATATATATATATATATATATATAGAGAGAGATATATAGATATATAGATATAAATATATATATATATATATATATATATATATATATATATATATATATATATATATATATATATATACATTTATATATGTAAATATAAATTTATTAAAATTGTGGTCAACAGTGAACCTACTAGTCCATACAAATACTATATATCTGACAAATAACTCATTAGATATATTTTTAAGTTTCAATGAAAATAATAGTTTTGAAGATTTGTGATTTGTTATTCTGTCATTAATGCTGAAACAATTATACATGTTTGTAAGTTTTGATTTTGTGAGTTGAATAAATAATAATAATTTATTGATTATTTTCTGTTTTCTTTTTTCTTTCTCATATTAAAACATGTTACTGTGAAAATGGGCCTGAATAAATGACTGGTGTTTTAATTCGGGACCTCTATACAAATGATAGTGATGCACAAAGTAAAGCAAGATACAAATTATGTTTTAATACAAAACTTCATGAAGTACGTATGTGATGAATAATGTATACTGTTGATTGCACAATTGACGACCCCCATGACGTCAGAAATCATACCGTCCAATCAACAGGGCTGCTAAAACTGTAGTCAAATTTCAGCATCCAATCGGGGTATCTTGAAATGACTACAAATGATATGATCCAACTGGCTGACTGGTTAAGCCACGCCCTTTTTGAGTCGTCCATACATTCTGTTCTATTCTATACAATTCTTCGTTTTCACTGTATAACATATTGATTCATTTGAACTTAAACTTGATAGCAACCGAATGCTTCTTTCTTTCTACTTTTACCGACTTTTCTTTTGAGTAACTTGGCATACATTTTCATCTTCCACTTTTCGAGAATCTCTCGTGGAACAGTTTTGACGTGGTTTGTTTTATAAACCGATAGATGTCGTGCGAGGAAAGATATCAGATGTTCACTTAGCACGGCAACAATAGCCAAAGATATTCCAAATCCAAACATTTTGATAATAGGCAGAACTTCTTCTGCTTCGACTGATATTTTTCTTTCATTCATTTTTGATGACCTTTTTACTCTTGTCTTATAAAGATGACGGATAACTCCGTTGTTGATCAAAGTTAAAATGCTGAAACAAAAATAAAGACCTTCATTGTCAATATTATATATTATATTTTATATTGAATATATATATGTATAATATATATATATATATATATATATATATATATATATATATATATATATATATATATATATATATATATATATACATATATATATATATATATATATAGGCCTATATATATATTTATATATATATATATATATATATATATATATATATATATATATATAAATAAATATATATATATATATATATATAAATATATATATATATATATATATATATATATATATATATATATATATATATATGTAAATATATATATATGTAGAGAGACCTGAAGATCGACCTTTAGAGACCTAATAAAGACCTTTATTGTCAACATCATATAATTATTATATTTTATATTCAATACATATATATATATATATATATATATATATATATATATATATATATATATATATATTATATATATATATATATATATATATATATATATATATATATATATATATATATATATATATATATATATATATATACCTTGAGAAAGAGACTTTTATGGAACTAATAAAGACTTTTATCGTCAATATCATATATTATATTTTATATTGAATATATATAAATATAAATATATATATATACATATATATATATATATATATATATATATATATATATATATATATATATATATATATATATATATATATATATATATATATATATATATACAAATACTTACTTATGATTGAAGATACCAATATAGGGACTGTTCTTAGGTAATGCAAACGCAAACATGTTTTTCTTCAAGTTCTCTGAAAGTCTGGCAAATCTACACGTGAAGTCGTCTTCGACATGTCTCAATGTTTCTTCTCTCGTGATGAACGCATATTTCTCGTTGCAAATCTTCACCAGTCCCTCTTCGAACGTCCTGACTATGTCCTTAGAACCAGGAGCCAGGCTCTTTTCGTACATTCCCTTCAAAACTCCGTCCTTGGCATTCTGGAATACATATTTTATATGAACATTGAACTAGGAAAACGCGTTATGTGTTGCCGCGTTGATGGATGAGCTAGAACTTATCAGCATATCTTTGGATTGGTTATTTATATAATAACCACCTTGAGATCCAAACAATTATGCACTGCCCTCCTGTTTCCTAATTAATAAACGAGAATGCCTTGTTTCAATCGTTTCCAATCAATTGGTGACATCTGTTGCTTGGATTCAATTGGTATCTTGATAGCTTTGAGTGATTTGAAAAATTACATTATATCTTTTTTTACATCAAAATGGCTGATCCGATTTGAGTAGGAGTTTAGAATAGGGTGTGTGTTTCACTATTATTTTGAAATTTCCTGAGAATTTGAATTCTCTCGAAGGAAATATTTTTTACGAATTTTTTCCTCTGGGTTATTCTTATGGGATTTTTGAAAACTTTGAAATGAGTTTTCTCAGAAGTGGTCCAACTGATTGCGCCTCAAAACTATACAGTATCGAATTAGATAAGAATACTTGTGTGTGCCAAGTTTGAACTGATTTTGAATTTTCGTTCGACCTGTGGAGCGCGAACAAAAATCACTTTTTTTGAAATTGAGTCTTTGTCTCGCTCATCCAATCACAGAGATTGAATTGACGACTATAGATGGGCGTGGCTTACCAGTCAACCGGTTAGATTCATGGTATTTGTGGTAATTCAGAGATACCGTGATTGGATATGCTGAATTTACCACAGTTTAAACATACCTTTTGATTGGATGCTATTTTTTGTGACATCAAAGGGGAGGAAAATGAAAATCGTTAAATGGCATCGATTTTCTCAGCGATATTATATTGTTGAATAATTGTAAGAAAGCTAGAACTTTACCGCGACCGCCACTCAAAATAACGTCTCAGGCCTAACAACTTCAAAAGGTATAGGGTTTTTTGGCTATCATTTACTAGGAGAGCTGAGTACTTTGACAAAATGCCCAATCGATGCATATTTTCATTGTTGTAAGCACAATTTTCTAGCACTGATTATGAGGTGGACTATGAAATATGTCTAGTTTTTGCAGTCCTAGGGACCGTGACTTTTTATAATCTTGAGCTGTCATGATATTTATCTCTTCTATAGTCCATATTAACCAAGCAAAGTCTTTGAAAGCAAAGATAAGGACCCAGGATTCTGAGTTTTTCAAATATTCCCTTTTGATTCCAACTATTTTTTCAAAATATAAATGAAAAATAAGATGACGTAGTAAAACAAATAGATATTATTTATAAAATATATAAAAAGTGAATTTTGTATACCTTCAATATATTGAAGCCATACGTGCTGTCCACCGCGCCGGTAGAGTATATTTTGTTCTCGTATAATTCTTTGATAGTAGTAAACGGCATAGAAGGTCTGAACGAGGCCACAGCAGATATCATAGAAACCGAATACTCATTTGTCGCAATAACGCCAATCACAAATATCGAGATGTAAACAATGCGACACGAAACAGATCTTGGAGTAGATCTTTGTCCTTGTTGACAGAAAATCGCACCAAAAACGAGGAAAATCGTTCCGTAAAAAGTGTAAGTTTCCTCACTGGAATCGAGACGGCGCACAAAGTGGAACAGCAGCTTCAATGTGACCGCGTTCACAACAATTGTAACTAGAAATGCTGACCAAAGAAGCGGAGTGAAGGGTGAAAGATACTCGTGGAATGTGGTCGTACGATGATCAGGTTCTTTGATGACAATATTTATACTGAAAACATGAAAAACAAGAAGTTGACGTTATTAATTCGTTTCACAATACGAAAATGAACTGAATAAATTCAAGTTGTAGTCGTTTGGGGACAGATTTCAAGTTTGAAGTTGTGCAGAAGCCTGGTAGATTACAACTGCAACTAGGAAAACGCGTTATGGCTTTCCGCGTTGATGGATGACCTGGAAAAATATATCAACATTTCTTTGGATTGGTTTTATATATATATATATATATATCCACATTGTGATCCAAAAAATTACGTCACTGCCCTCCTATTTCCTAATTGATTTCCATGATATTAAAGAAGACTTTGTTTGAACCGTTTTCAATTAAAGGGTGACACCTGTTGCTTGGAATTGACGACTCGCAGTCTCCGCCCACATGACGTCAGAAATCATACCGTCCAATTAACAGGGCTGTTAAAACTGTAATCAAATGCAAGTGTTCAATCGGGGTATGTTTAAATGACCACAAATGATATAAATCCAACTGGCGGACTGGTAAAGCCACGCCTCTTTCGAGTCATCAATTCCAATGATTATATTGATTATATGATTATGTTGAGTTTACTACTAATAACACTATTGAATCACTAGTATTTTTATATTCATAGTTAATTATTTTTTCTTATTATTGTAATTTTTATTTATTGGACAATGTGTATGTGTTGGGTATTTATAAAAAATAACACTTACTCTGCTATTATATTTAAACTGCTGTATATTAATGACTTGCCATATATTGTTCGCACATTTATATGCAACGATCAACATGGATTAATAAATAAATGAAATGAAATGAAATGAAATGAAATATAATAAGTGACTTACTAAGATACGAATATCGTTTTCGTGAACCTGATAGCTTCAGTGTTCTCTGACGTCATAATGAGACAAGTAGACGTTGCGTCACACTCGTTTAGTATCAGCATGTTGGTAATACCGTTCCACGCGCCATTCTGGTTCTTACTACCCCAAGACTTGTCTCTTGGTTCGATGTGTTTACTCCTGCAACACATCCATGTAGGCAATATCAATTCATTATTCCTTCAACAGAAATTATTTTCTTTGAACAGATCAGAACAAGAAAAAGATCAGAAATTTATTTCATGATTTATAGAAAAAAAAAAGATTGAAGATCTTTTGAACAAGTGAATTTTTAAGTGGAAGAAAAAGCAAAGAAGATTCGTAAGAAAAGAGGAAAAGAATGTGAAGAAAGAGGAGATATTCAATTCTTAAGATATCTAATAATATCTAATTCTAGAGATATTTAATTATTTTAGAGAGAAGATTGAAATATTTTTTCAACACGACTTCCGAATTGCTCTTAATTTCTTAACTAATCACTTTAATTTTCACAGTGTATTGAATCTACAATATAACATCTAATTATTTCTTTGGAGTGGTAAGATCGCCCTTGTGGTGCTCCGTTCAAACGATCCTAAACTTTCATCCTTTGTCTTCATAGGTAAACAATGGCTTTGTGTAAAGTTTTAGATGTCAATACAATGTAAACAGATTCATATTAATCATAAACTTATAAATACATTAAAACATGAATTAAACATAAATTCAATCACATGAATTGTGTGCTCATGACATCGGCTCTTCGCGCCGCGAATGTTCACTTGATTTTTTTTTCTTCTTTTTTATTCACACATTTTCAAATTTTTAAATATCTTTTCAATGTAATTTTTCAAATATCAATTCGATATTTTACAGTTATTGGACGAGCGAAACGAAGACCTAATTTTAATTAGCTCTCAAAAAACGAACATTTGTTTGTTTGTTTGTTTGCTCAATTGCATGAAGAAATAAGTATACCAATGAACATGGATTCACAGAACAGTTGTCCCCGCTTACGTGAAGTTGATTCGGCGCTCTAAAATAGTCCAGACACTGGTCATGAAACTGTGCATGACATCCCACTGCAACAGACAGGAAGAAGTGTGAAGTTATTGGATGAGCGGATGAGCGGATGAGCGGATGAGCGGATGAGCGAGAACATCCATGCGATCCAAATAGGGTGTTTCTTAGGCAAGTGCCTGTTTGTCGGACCAGAGGTAAGTTTACGATTGGTTTTAGTTCAGATTGGGTGGTAAGATCGCCCTTGTGGTGCCCCGTCCAAACGATCCTATCTTTCATCCACAGCCTTAATTGGAGAACAATGATTTTGTATCAAGTTTCGATGTTATTAAAAAAAAAAAAAAGTTCAGATTGGATTAGTTTAGGATGTTCGGTTAGGTTAATTAGTTTGGGTTAATTTGGATTAGGTTAGGTTGATCAAGTCAGTCAGATTGGGATTATTCCCAATTTTATTGGGACTTTTAATTATTACTTTTATCTGCGGCGGAAAATTATGGTCACAGGCAGCGCAGTTCTGGTGTTAAAGCTAATTGATTATAAATAATAAAAATGGGATGGTAAAATCGCCCTTGTGGTGCCCCGTCCAAACGATCCTACCTTTCACCCATAGCCTTAATTGGGGAACAATGATTTTGTATCAATTGTATCAATTTTGCTCTTTGTTATTTATGTTATCAAAAAAAAAAATGCGTTCAATCGGTTACCAAGTAATTTTAAACACATAAATCTGGTTATTGTCCACAAGTGCAATTCTATTCCATTATATTCCGCGCTAATTCTCTTCAAAAACAAAAAAAGTGTTCATTTCATTACTTCGCGATAAGATGTTTTAAGCTGCAGTCCCTGTAGATTGTTCCTTCTTGTGTACAATCCTGTTTCAGGACCTTTCAAACCCGTCAACTCATTCCAGGAACCGAACGCATAACTCTGGAGAGGAAGATGCTCAGCAACGCGGTACACTTCAGTCAGGATAACATCATTCCCTCGGGATCTAGCAACGAGGAACTCGCAGTTGAAGGGAATGTTGATGTTGAGGAAAATGTCATCCAGAGAATCCGAGTCAGAGTCCTCCAGGAATAGAAGCCAAGTTGGTCCGGACGTATCTGTACGGTTGAATATCTAGAGGAGCGATAAATCCAGATAATTGAACGAAAAAATGACTGATAATTCAAAATAGTGAAATAACAAAGTATTCAAAGTGACATTGATTTTGGTAAAATCAACAAAATATAAAATTTTATACTAGGAAAACGCGGTATATACATGCATTGTGAGATGAGCGAGATATTTATATGGAATGTAATTGAAATCTTAATACATTGGTAACCTTTCACCCGATTTTCACAAAACTTTTCGAACACGTTTTGTATTGTAGTCCTTACAACAAATCAGAAAATAGAAATTCGAATAATAATATTCCCACTTTTTATTCACCAAATGATTTTTATGGATATTTTCGAAATTTCAATTTAATTAATTCAACTGAATTGAATTTAACCGGACCAAATGTTACCAAACAAACAAAAAACAGAGAAAGACAACAATCGGACCGAATGGAAGTCCTCGCTAGGCGCTCATCCAATGAAACCTATTTTACTTACGTCATGAGTACTACGAATATCCGTGTCTGCAGCCCCGGGAAGGATGACGTATAATGGACGGTTGTATCTGGTGACGTCACCCGGCGTCCAGACGCTTAGCACAGACGTCGGGACGCCTAGCTTAGAGAGGAGCCTCTGTGACTGGACGGACGACACTGATGAATGCATGTCTACTTGGACCAAAATTTGTGTTTTCAAATATGTCATGTATCATTTTATTATTGGATGAGCGAAGCAAAGAATCAATTTCACCATACTCGAAAAAAAAGTGCCTTTATTTTTCACGCTCCACAGGTCAAACGAATATTCAAAAACAGTTGAAACTTGGCCATACACAAGTGCCCTTATTTAAATCAATACTGTAAAGTTTTAAGGTTATATCGGTTGAACAACTTCTGAGAAATCTTATTTCAAAGTTTTCAAAGATCCCATGAGAATAACCCAGAGGAAAAAAATAGTCGAACATATTTCTCTCAAGAGTATTCAAATTCTCAGGGAATTTCAATATGATTTCGAACTTTCATCCAAATCAAATCAGCCGTTTTGAAGTAGAAAAATATATAATGTAATGTTTTTAAATCATTCAAAGCTATCAAGATACCAATTAAATTCAAGCAACAGGTGTCACCAATCAATTAGAAACGATTAAAAAAATCCTTCTTCATTATCATAGAAATTGGTTAGTAAATGGGATGGCAGTGACGTAATTGTTTGAATCTCAAGGTGGATATATATAATAACCAATTCAAAGATAAGACGATATGTTCGAGCTCATCCATCAACGCGGCAACACATAACGCGTTTTCCCAGTACTTATAATTGATGCTGTGCTCACATGACCTCGAAAAAAATTACTTTGACAAAATCCCCTCAAAAAAATCACTCCCAAAAAAATGAATATTGAAGATCACTTTTGAGTGTATTCCAGACACACTTATAAATAAAATGAAAGAAGTGAAATATATTCTATCACGCGTCTATAAATTTCAGGATATTATGAAAGATTTGACAAATTTCAAATTTGACAAATTTGACAAATTTCAAATGTGACAAATTCCATTTCACTCAGAATTGAAAATATCGAAACTCTTCCATTTTCCTGGATTTTTGTCTTCTAAAATCTGTTATTATTGCACGGCCTACTTACTCGAACTTGAAATTAAATTTACAGCATCTGAGTTAAAATACATGCAAATTGCATATATTATTCTCACGTTTATCCCAATCAAACGATGAACCATTGTATTATATGTGAATTTTGTGAAATGAAAATGAATTTATCAAAACTTATAATTGAATTAAATTAATAGAATTTTAGGATACTGTTGATATAATCTTGATATGTATCTAACCAATCACTGAACTATATGCAATGAACAAGAATTTCAATTAATTGAAACATACAATACAACCGGATACGAACTTATTGATCAAAATTTGATGCAAGAAATAGAATATTTTAATTATTTATGTGTGTGACGATCTCGAGTTGATACTACAAAAAAAAATCCAAATGTAAATATGAAATGTTTAAGAGTCCACGGGATTCGATTTATCCAAATATCAGTTTTTTGGTGATAACTTTTGAACGCTATGAGATATCAAAATTATAATACGCGATAAAGACAGATGATTATTATAGCTTCAAGATAATATAAGTTATAACTATTTAAGTCATGTCGCATAACTGTCAAGTGTATACAGCTAAAAATTGTGTTTTTTTAGTTATCGACGCTTCACAGTTACACAACGTGATTTAAATAGTTATAACTTATATCATCTTGAAGCTATTATAATTATCTGTGTTTCTCGCCTATTATAATTTCGATATCTCATACCGTTCAAAAGTTATCACCAAGAAACTGATATTTCGATAAATCGACTCCCATGTCCTCTTAACAATGGTTATGCAGTGAACACAATGTCATACTTCTCAATCTAGACAATGCTCATGACAATAAATGTTTGTTATGTTTCTTATTTGAGTTATCTTTGTCATGTTTGTCATTATGGTAGGCCTGTACGGTTGATTATAATGTATATAGCTTCCTGTTGATTCAATCAGAAATGTCGGACACGTTTATTGTAACATTTAATAATGATCATGTAAACAAATACGTTTTCACTGAACAAATAAATGAAAACGTAAACGTTATCATGAGATTGGAATATTAACGACGAGTCATCTTATTGATTGACGAAACAAACTCGGCTCCTCCACCCATGCTATTGATACACCTACGAGACCAAACAACAGCCAAGACACTATAAGGTGAAAGCTATGCATTTGTTTTATCGGTCACAACATTAGGGTTTTAGAACAATATTTCAAGATGAAACGTGATTTTTTACGAGTAAATGCTTTCATCATGACGATTAATTTGAATTTGAACATATTTAAATTTGTAGTTTGTAGTTTGAACCATCGTATCGATTGAAAATAAATTCGTAATCGATTAACCTATTATTGTTCACAACCCCAATATTGACATATATATATATATATATATATATATATATATATATATATATATATATATATATATATACATATATATATATATATATATATATATATATATATATATATATATATATATATATATATATATATACATATATATATATATATACATATAAATATACATACATATATATATATATATATATATATATATATATATATATATATATATATATATATATATATATATATATATATATATATATATATATATATACATATATATATATATATATATATATATATATATATATATATATATATACATATATATATATATATACATATAAATATACATACATATATATATATATATATATATATATATATATATATATATATATATATATATATATATATATATATATATATATATATATATATATATATATATATAAATATAAAATTAGATACTTTTAATAATGATAACGATTGATGAATCAGTCTTATATCAGATCATTTACAGAACATATTCAACTTTGAACAGTATTTTTACAGATTATATACGTAAGTTTATACATAATTGAGACCGATTTCACTAATAACGAATTTGTTGATTAAACGATAATTAGCAGATTAACTTGTTGATAAACAATGAAATGAAGTTTTGATAGATAGGAATGAAGTTCCTTCAATAATTGACAATTTAATAATAATAACCTCGTTCATCGATGATATTTTTGCACCCCATAATTAATGATCAGTTCAATTAACATGTTTCTAGCAATTCGTGAATTACGTTCACTCGTTTCATGTCAAGTACAAGAATTGTTTTACAATCACAGCAAACACATGTAGCTATTTGACGAACAGCATTCTCGAATTAGTCTATAATAATTATAGTATAATATATATATATATATATATATATATATATATATATATATATATATATATATATATATATATATATAGTATATATAGTATATATATATATATATAGTATATATATATATATATATATATATATATATATATATAGTATATATATATATATATATATATATATATATATATATATAGTATATATATATATATATATATATATATATATATATATATATATATATATATATATATATATATATATATATATATATATATATAGTATATATAGTATATATATATATATATATATATATATATATATATATATATATATATATATAATATATATATATAGTCTAATAATAATTAATTAGTGAAATAGACCGAAGCTGAATAGGTGAATTGGGTGAAAAGAAAAAAAAACGGCAGGTTAGCAAGATTTATGAGTGGAGAAAGACCTACTCATGGTGGAGAGCCTGTTGATAGAACACAGCGATGATTGAATGAGCGTTAGCGAAGACTCCATCCCACTCTTATAGAGCTTTGTCTGTTTTTTTTTTTTTGAAGGCACTCCACAGATCATATGTTTCGACTGATCGACATAAAACTTTTTTTTTTGTATAGACAAACTTATCTAAAGCATAACTGTATAGTTTTTTGAATGGATCGGTTCGACCGATTTTGAGAAATATCATCTCAAAGTTTGTGAAAAATCTCATACGATTGGGCTGGGCAAGAACATTTGACAAATGAATTCTCTAAAAAAAGAAAAAATCTCTGAATGTGTATTCATGAATAATACACATTATCACTATTCTGTATGCAATTCGAACAAGCCGTTTTGAATTAAAAAATTGAATAAACTATGATTTTATTCATCAAATATATAGAAATAATAGCAGAATTATGTTGCCAAGATTCACTGCTTTCTAGATTTGATATTTGCCCAACAGTTAAGTATTTTTTATACTCGTCAAGGTGTGTAGAATACCAGAGTCAAAATAGTAGCAAGGGCAGAACTACTTTAACGACTTTTATACCTTATTAAGATATTTCGCTCATCTTACAACGCATATGCTTCGTTTGCCTAGTTATAGATTTTTACTTCTCTCGAATACATGCTTAATTCCCCTTGCACATCCTCTTTTTTAGACACGCCAAGCCCACGTTCACACATGGTAGTACCCGTATTCCGGTATACGCTCTTCAGCGCCCCCGCACAAACATGCGTGGAGTGGAGATGGGTGAACAAGAATCAAGAGATAGCATTTTTGTTGACGTTTATTCTCGTACATTCGAAATAGTTTCACATGGAATATTGTATAATATTTTATTATAATTCATAGAACAGTTGAAAAAATCTTAATTAGTATTGCAATGATCTGTCGTGGATCTGTGTGTCGTGGGCACACAACCATCCTATAGTATTCACTTGAAAGACAGAGGGGAACCACGAAAAACCTGTCAGGATGGTCGACCATGGCGAAAACATGGCCATGATCTTCCCAGCAACTGATGAAACATCATCTCAGAAACTAGAGTTTGATTTTTTCTTTGATTTTGTATTTGAATAAACTAGGAAAACGCGTCAAGGTTTCCGCGTCGATGGACGAGCTAGAACATATCAACATATTTTTGGTTGGCTATATAGGCCTATATATCCATCTTGAGATCGAAACAATTACGACACTGCCCTCCTGTTTCATTCATCACTCATTCTGATTATTTTTTTAAATAATGAATAAGGCCTTGTTTCAATTGTTCTTTTAATTTGTGACATTTGTTACTTGGATTTAATTGGTGTCTTAGCTTTCAGTGATATAAAAACGTTACATTATATATTTTGATACCTCAAAACTGCCGATCCGATTTGAATGAAAGTTCGGAATAATGTGTATCAATATCAAATCGAGATGACGTGAAAATTTAAATTCTTTCGAACGAAATATTTTTTCACGAATTTTCTCCTCTGGGTTATTCTTTTTTTTTAAACTCTGAAGAGATTTTCTGCAGAAGCTGTGCAACCGATTACCTCTCAAAACTATACAAAATCGAATCAGATAAGGACACCTATGTGGGCCTAAATTTCAAATGAATTTTCATTTTTGTTTGACCTTTGCAGTGCGAACAAAAAAAAAAATATGAAAAATTGTAACTTTATTCGGATACGGTGAAATTCACCGCTTCACCGTCTTCGCTTCACTTATTCAATAATTGATATTTTATGGTCCCCGTCTCTTGTATTTATCTAGCAGCGGTGTTATGTTCAGCATAGGGGATCTCTGCTTGCTGCCTCCTGCTGTCACTTATCAAAGTTGAACACTGCCATCTGGAAACAATACATGACCAGAGTATAGCAATCAACCAAGGCCTTCTATAGTGATATAGAATATATCATTCATATAATATAGAGGGCCTTGAATCAACCCACGAGATATACAATAGTATACCAAAGATTTAAGATTGCCCTATGATATGCGCGCTGCCAACTGTGTGAGCAGGAACTAATGTCGGCCATGACAGAAGAGAGCTAGAAGAAATTGTTGACATTTATTCTATTGTTGACATTCTATCGAAGAACAATAAAACATAACTTCTCCAAGTCTCATGAATATCATATATTAGTCTCATCATTGAACATACTTTCGTCAACTGACTTCCGACTTCTATACTTATGGCCAGCCCTGTCAGCTGCCCCGCCAAGCTTGCTGTGAGAAGATCCGACAGCTGCTTCTTCAGATGCTCCCTGTAATCACACAACACACGTGACTACTGACACGTCATACACAGCTGTGGGGGAACCTGATCAAACATCATCAGTTGATAACTTACACTTTTACCCATGAGTGAGGCCATAAGTGCATCGGATATTGCATTGCTCGGATCTGGAACAAGCAACCAATATGTTCTTTAAAATTTGAATTAATCAAATGCAATGTAGTTTTAATTATATGTGCATATTATCGCGAATATAGAACAATAAAACAAAATTCTCCAAGTCTCATAAGTATCGTATGATAGTATCATCAGTGAACATACTTTCGGTAACCGACTTCCGACTTCTATACTTATGACCAGCCATGTCAGCTGTGCCACCAAGCTTGCTTTGAGAAGATCCCACAGCTGCTCCTTCAGATGCTTCCTGTAATCACACAAACACACGTGACTACTGACACGTCATACACAGCTGTGTATAGTTCATTCCTCAGTTCATAACTTACACTTTTGACCGAGAGTGCGAGCAGAAGATCTTCGTCTTGTGCATTGCTCGTATCTGAAACAAACGATCAATGTTGTTTAAAATTTAAATTAATTGAATGCAATCTTGTTGTTCAAGCTAGATATTGGCAAGAAAAGCAATATTATATAAAGTCGCATAGTAGAGAGTTGAATTCGATTGATTGTTGTGAATGTGGATGTGGCATAATGTATCAGTTTGAGGGTACCAACTGTAAGTTCAAGTTCTCTAAAATAACAAACTAGGAAATAATCACTTTAAATTTTGTTCAAGGTTTTCTCGATTTGAAATGACCAATCAAGGGTGGGGGTGATTGATGTGGATACCGAGGAACTCGGTGGATGGAGTATTGGGAATCACTTCCAGATCGACTCGGATAAGGGGAGATATGGTAGGGACGTTAGTTTCACTATGGAATTTCATGTATACTAATTTAGAAGGTTGTAGGGCAAAATGTACAGCTACGATAGTAATGTGTTACAAGGGAGGTTTGTGTATTGACAGTATGTATAAGAGATAGAAGGGAGTTGAATTTTGGTGTTTTGAGAAGTTGGTTGTTGTCGGTCGTCAGCGAACTGGAATGTGATGATGTCGGTGATTTGAGGAAGGTCATTGAAATACAGATGAAAAAGAAGAGGAGACAGTACAGAGCCTTGAGGTACACCTTGAGTCATTTCTTGGGGTGTGAAGTGGTATGGGGGAGGTTTGTATCAGGGGGTTTGATTGTAACAACTTGGGTGCGGGAAGAATGGAAGGAATCAATCCATTTGTTGGCTATGCCTCTCATCTCATGCCTAGGTGATTGAGTTTGGAAAGGAGTAAGGAGTGGTTTGTAGTATAAAATGCTTTGCTAAGGTCGTAGACGAGTCCTATTGCATGATCGCTTTTTTCAAGGGCCGTGTGGGGGGTGGTAAGGAAGTTGAATGTGGCCGTTATGGTAAATTTGTGTTTTTGGTAGCCATGTTGGTTGTTTTCAATTATGTTGTGAGATTTTAGGTAGGATGCTAGACGGAAGAGCATGAATTCTTCAATTATTTCAGAAGAAGAGGATAGGTGAGAAATGAGTCTGTAATTATTCATATCATTATCTTCCTTTTTATGGATTGGTATGACTAGGGCTGGTCTTAGGATCTATGGAAAGATGCCAGAGAAAAAGGAATAATTCATGATGAAATTAAGAGGACTGGTGAAGTTGTTGATAGATTTTGCAAGGAGGTGAACCTGGAATTTTAACTGGAATTCGGAACTTGATATTGAAATTTTTAGGAGTACAGATTTCTTCCATTTTGTTCCTGGCAGATTGTATATTGAGGGAAATCAGGAAGATTGCATTGTGTTGAGGAGTTTCTATGGTATGGGTTTTGGCGGTTTGCTTGATTGGAAATCATAGGTTGGCATGATGGTTTCGTGATTTGTTCCATTCATCTCTAATATACTGCCGGAACATGTGCCCAAATATTTAGCAAGGTGCAATTTCTCTTATTGGATACCGTGCCATTCTTGAGTTTCGGCTCATGAATATTATTTTGTGAGTCACTTGGACCGTCGCTACTTTCCACTTCAGTATACCAAGAACCATTATCTACAATTATTCACAGTTCTTGTATGTGTAATTTAACTTCTTGCTTACATCTTTCTCTAAGATCCAACTGAAGTAACAAAATACTTACTTGTCACATTGAAATATTACAGAAAGTGAATGATCGGCATTGCTCATCGTTACATTATTCTTACAAGTATAAAAGTATCGAGGACAGATACTCACCAATAGCCACAAGAGTGCAGACCAGCAGTAACAAGCAGACTTTACCAGAAACCATTGTTGTTGATTGTACAACCATTGTTGGGATTACATGGTCCTTATATACCATCCAGTTCATGTCCAGTCACATGTATTCATGTTAGTGTATGTCATGTCTGTTATTTATGTATGTACCATGTACAGTAGAACATAGTATCTAAACGTCATGCACAGTACTTTTAAATAATAGATCATCAGTGACATTATCAATATAGGAAATGGTGATAGTATAAACTTGGAATACGAAGATACATTATACGTTGGCTTCCTGTCAATGTTAAGCTCACGAATCTTGCTATTGATGTATGCAAATGATATATGTTTACCGAGACATGTGGCCGAGTGGTTAATACACTGAACCGTCATTTAGGAGACCGGGGCTCGATTCCCGCCATGGTCGACCATCCTGACAGGGGTTTTCGTGATTTTCCTCTGTCGTTCAAGTCAATACTGGGATGGTTCCTCAACAACAGGCCACGACCGACTCCTTAACACTATCTTAAACACCTGATAAAATAACCTTTCATCTCATCATTCCATCATCTCGTTCATCATCCACTGACGCCAATAGATCGTAGCCATCAGTATAATGCGTCGTTAAAACCCAATATATATATATATATATATATATATATATATATATATATATATATATATATATGGGCCTATATATATATATATATATATATATATATATATATATATATATATATATATATATATATATATATATATATATATATATATATATATATATATATATATATATATATATATATAAGTATATATATATATATATATTTATATATATATATATATATATATATATATATATATATATATATATATATATAATATATATATATATATGTTTCTATGTATAGGTAGATTGTATTACTATGTATCTATATCATGCCATAAGTCACTCTCGAATTGTGCTGCTGACGAGATAAACAATTATGAGATAGTGAGAATGAAAATACATTGATTAGGACACGGAATCATAAGCAACTTCAACAACAATCCATATCATGATATATTATTCATGTATATGCACATGCTATGTGCATTGAACGTAATGATGATATCATGAAAATGAGGTGTATGATAACATGACTGATCCATTATTAATGTATACATTTTACTGCTTTCCTAAGAATTCTTCAATATTTTAGAATGTATTTTTTATTAGGTAACCTTTATGCTGGGCTTCCATACCTGCGTTATTCGGATTGCGAATTCGGTATTTGGACATTTGGTATTTCGGTATTTCGGAATTTGGACCAAACATTCTGATTGGTCAATTCCAACTGGTGCACATTGTTGTCTCTCTCTTTCAACAATGAGTGACGTCAGTTGAGAATAGCTTATAGGCTTCTGTCACGTAACAAATGACAAACAATCGTCACCATAGCAATACATCAAACTGGTGGACTACAAAACATTCTGATTGGTCAGTTCCAACTGGTGGACATTGTTGTCTCTCTCTTTCAACAATGTGTGACATCAGTTGAGAATACTCTATAGTGAAAAAATAAATGCTGTGTCGCTCCTTTCTGAAATTTGTCAGCTTGTTATAGGCCTACGATCTGATACTAGCCCATTTCTTCCGCTCAAAAAGTGTAGCTCAAAAAGTATAGTCTACTTCTTTTTTTGCTCCGGGTATAATACGTATGGATGACAGAATTAGTTTTTGCAAGAGCCCTACAATTAATTGCATTTTTTAACATTGAATTGATATGTAGGGGACTGCAACACTTCCAGTATGCAGTGATATAGAATCACTGCATACTGGGTTTTGTTCATGCAAAGGGATTGTTGTGGCTGTTGCCTTGTCAACCAGTTTGTAGTTCAGTTATATTTTCTCTTGGATTCAGAGAAGGATGTTTTAACATCTCACAGAAATGTAAAAAAATATAAAAAATACATCCACTTTACTTGTGTTCACTGTGTTCCCACAGATATATAATATACAAGTAACCGTCATAAATAAATTTCAGTCCTACAAAATAAGCTCTAACACTGTCATAGTTCCAATATTTTTCACTGCCTTCTTGGAGTATATAAAAATTCTGAATGATTGACTAATGATTGAACAAGGAATTGATTACGAGATGATTCTCGCAATAGAAAATTTACGATAAACTAGAATCTCGCACATCAGAAATATAAATGACAATATTATTCCAAATAACAAAATGACGTAAATCGGAGTGACTTGTTTCTTGGTGACTGACAAATCTCTGTCGATTTCTCTGAAAGTAGTTTTAACTGCTGACTTGTAAAGATGGCGAATGACACCATTGTCCATCAAACCCATCAGGCTGCAAAAAAAAAACATATTTCAGTACTTAACAATATAACTCAAAAGGCCTCTTTACATCTTGCCTACCGGCTTGATTGCAGACGTTCGGGAGAAGTTGCCAACGGAAAACCAATCGTCGTATCAACATGAAGTTTTCGATTAAATGATCACCAGTATTCAATACGTGTTCGCTTGAAAAGCTTTAGTTCGTGGTATATTTTCAACCCTTTCAAAATAATTGTCAAAAATTAACATGTTTCTACCTGTTTTTCATTGTTTTTGCGATTTTCTCAGTGATATAATATAGAATTATGATTTTTAATGAACGCAGAGGCACAGATGACATTACGATGATCATCAGATCATAATCATCAGATAATCATTAGATGATTATGGTCTCATTGCAAAAAGAATCATACTGATTGGTCCCACCGTTTACCCATCATGTGTTGGTAGCTAAAGGCCTGCATTGGCGCTTTTAGTCCTGTTTTGACCGTTCCCTGCAGGTTTTACTCCTGAGTTGTGAGATGTAAAGTAGCCTCTTAAGTCTACACAATACAAAATATGCTGAAAATGATAAGAATGATTACTCTTGACAAATGAATCTACTTTGATGGGCGTTGCAAGAACTACAAGTAGAGAAAATCATCTTTACTATTTTTTCATGTTTACAAACCAGTGTAATATTGATTGTGAAAGTATATTAACTCCAACAAGAATGTATGCTCTCCAATTTATATGACATTCTATTTTTGTGAATCAGTTTTGAGATAATACCTTGATGAAGTTCATAACATTATTGGTATTTATTGACCTACTATCTTAAAACTGATGAATTTACAAAAATAGAATGTCATATTGATCATAGAGCATGAAATTATCTTGGGGTTGATATACTTTACATTCAATAACACTGGTTCGTGGACATGTACAAAAAATAAAAAAATATTGAAGATGAATTTATTTATTCATATAATGCTTTCATTAAACATGAACGGTACAGTACACAACCAAAGTGCATAATTGACATACCTACATCATTGATAAGCTGAGACAAAGGTCATGTATAATAGTAGGTAATTTGGTTGAGTCTCATACTGCCTATTCTTACACTGCCTACGCTGCCTGGACACCTTTTTTGTCTCACATTGCCTACGAAGATGTTTCCCCAACTTCCCACACTCCGCATCCCAGTTTGATCACAATTATTTTGTCTTGTACTGCCTATACGCTATCTATAGGTTATTTATCAATTAATCCAACATCTTTTTTTTCATGCGAAATTTCGTCGGTAAGAAAATAACATAAGTTGTATAAATTACCTGATATCTTCAAGTGATAAATAATAATGATTTAATAATACTATACAATTGCGGCGATTTTTCGTCACTGAGAAAGCGAGCAATAAAATTCGTAATTTCCGATATTAAAGTTTGTTCATATTCCTGAATAAATGGATATTAGGATTTTAAGGCGCACCTTTTTGTGTCAATATAATGAGTGAATAGCTGAACCGTTTATAGAAATAGCAATCGAATTGGCGGAAAATGTGTACAGTGCTATTTGTAATATCAACATAATGGGCTTTACACCGATGAGAAAAAAAACTTTTTTTATCGATTGTATTATTGACTTTTTTATATTTTTGATGACCTTCACACATAGTTGATTGATTTCGTCTGCGAGAAGCCTATATACTTGTATCCACATAAGGACAAATACCAAATAAATAATGACAAAACCTTCCGAAATCACCTCATTTTGATGCAATTTCATGCTTTTGAAATATGGAGTTGCGTTTCTTATTATGAACCTCGTCTTGAAAATTCATGAAGGTCTGAAAGATAATTTTGGAATAAAAAAAATTGAACAACGATGGCATTTTTTCTTTTTTGGCACACGACATTTTTCTCTTGTGAACACTCAATTTTTTTTATTACGGAAATTTTTTGAAAAATAATGTCTCTTATATTTTTTTACATTTAATTCTTCTATTTTTTTTTAAATTATACATTATTTTTATAAATTTTGTTATACTGTGTCCGTATGGCAACCGTTTTGGCGGCAGTGTTTTAATAAAAAAACTTCTCTCTCTTCACCAATAAATTACCAAAAATACACGGCTTACTTGTGATTGAAAATTCCCAAATAGGGACTGTTTTTCCGCAACGCATACGCAACGCTCATCTTCATGAAGTGTTGCGGCAAATACTCGATGCGGCAATTCAATTCGTCGATTACCGGAGAGATGGATTCTTCTTCCGCTAAGAAAACAAACCGTTCCTTGTCTCCGCAGACTCTTCTGAAACCTTCCGTTTCTTTTGACGGCAGATTAGGAGAACCAGGTTGCAAGAATTTATCGTAAATACTTTTTAATACACCTGTTTTGGCGTTCTGAAAATTATAAAATTAAAAAATAATTTGATGAGGCGAACAACTTCGAAAAAATATTCCAACATTATTCCTATATAGTAGATGTAAGTTATCTAATAATATTTTTTGGAACCAATAATTTGACCCATTTTTAAGATAAATGAGATTGAGAGTTCATTAAAAATATATCAAACATATTAAATCAAGTCTGAAAAGAAAAACCTTGAACAATCTGTAGTAGATTGAAGTAACCGGCATCCCCAGGGTATACGAATCATGTTCGTATATCTCAGCAATAGTATTAAACGGCAACGCTGGTTTATAAGCTGCCACAGCGGATGTCATGGCGACCGAATAACTACACATGGCCAACACTCCAAGACCAAGGACTAAAAACAAAACTATTCGACTAGAAATAGATTTGGGCGAGTTTTGAAATCCTTGTTGACAGAAAACAGCTCCGAATACGAGAAATAAGGTTTCGTAGAGAGAATATGAGTCATTGGTGGGAGTGAGATGGTTTCCAATGCGGTGCATCAACACCAAGAGCAGAGAAGAGACGAGAATAGTGGCTAGAAAAGCCAGCCAAAGATGTTTACTGAAGGGAGTGACGTAGCTTTGGATAGATACGGGACGATCGGTTGATTCTCGTAGGTAGATGCGAACACTGAAAATGAAAAATTGATTGTAGATTTTAAAGTTGAAAAATTAATTGAAACAACTCGATTATCGATGAATCGATAATCGATAAGATATCGATCATATATCGATGAGGTTATCGATAAATCGATGTAGGAAAATTTTTTGAGTAAATTAAATTAGTGAAGTTTGAGGCCAAATATACATTTTTTTCAATAACATCGAATCTTTGATACAAAATCATTGTTTCTCATTAAGGCAATGGATGAAAAATAGGATTGTTTGAACAGGGCACCACAAGGGCGATCTTACCACCCCAAACACCGAATATCTTCGTTCCTTTAATTCATTCTTTTATTGGGCTTAACTATGCACTGTACTGATGAATACGATCTATTGGCGTCGGTGAATGATATATGAGATGATGGGATGATGAGATGAGAGGTTATTTTATTATGTGTTTTTGGATAGTAGGAAGGAGTCGGTCGTGGCCTAGCGTTGAGGAATCATCCCAGTAGTGACTTGAACGACATCGGGAAAATCACTAAAAACCCTGTCAGAATGGTCGACCATGGCGGGAATGGAACACCGTCTCCTGAACGACGGTTCAGCATATCAACCACTCGACCACACACGTCTCAGTCAGAATATTCTCACTCACTATGATATGAAAAGAGGCATTGCGAAGTCGACCACTCTCGCACGTGATGACGTCATGGTCATGCAAGACGAAACAATGTCAGTCTCATTTCGCGTCAGCATCCCGACCATTCCGTCCCAGGACCCATTCTCCGCTTCGGCTCCCCACGCCAAGTCCTGAGGGATACTGTGCAAGCTTCTGGAACACATGCATCACACACACATTCAATCATCTCGATATTGCATCGTTTCTAACAAGATTGATTATAAATATAAATAAAATACGGGTATATAAATATATATATATATATATATATATATATATATATATATATATATATATTATATATATATATATATATATATATATATATATATATATATATATATATATATATATATATATAATGAAAATGTCAAAATAAATAGAACATGTTTTACGTGAAGTTCATTCGACGTTCCACAGCCCTCCAAACATTTCCCATGAAACCGTCAAGGGTTATCGTGTCATCAACTGTAGTCAATATAGAAGACGGTGGCATCTGAAACAACCGTTCATTATTATTATCATTATTGTTGGGAATAATTCCCATTCTGTACAAATCTCTGGAGATATTGTCTCGATAGTATTAGTCTTACCACGATGTAGTGACACCATAACCTATTTCATCATAATATAAAGAAGGTGGCCCAACTCACATACTAATAACATGGAAGGCATTTGTGGTTTCTTGCGGTCAGTTAAGAGTCAAACGTCCCGATTGCCTGTCGCGATTTAGTGGATTCCCACGTGAACTAGATGTAGATAAGAGTGGCTACGGTACTGGTGGCATTGTTTAACTCACAAAATCTATAATTTTCTTCAAGAAAAAAACAAATGTAACGGCTAACATTATGAATCTACTGAGCCGTGTATAGCATTGTCGAGTATTGTTGTTTTAAATAGTTCGATATAAAGGCAATAACTGCGCTACAGACAATCGGGACTCTGGACTCGGAAACTGACCCCGGAAATATTTCATTTTCAAGACCCGAGTTGGAGCATCTTCTTTATATAATGATAAAATAGGTTGGTATCACTACATCGTGCTATTAGTCTTAAGCTGGATTCACAATGCGAACTACTGATTAGTGACTAATACTAAATACTAAAATTAAGAAACTGAGCATTCACATAGGCTTGAAATAAGAATTGATTTTCATAAGTCGTAGCTGTCTTAAGATGACGGATTTAAATTGAAATCTACATGTTAGAAGGCTGTAAACGAGCGGTTCATCGAGTGGGATATAGTTTCCTTTTGCATTGACTTTCTGTCGTTTCGAATTCACGACTTCTGATTGGTCGGACTAATGATTGAAAGTAATGATTAATACTGAGGTTGAAAGTTGGTTAACTTTCAAGGTCAGTCACTAATATTAAACACAATGTGAACGTCAACACTGATTCCGGATCTGCCAACTTAAGTTAATCATTAATCACTAATCATTAGTTCGCATTGTGAATCCAGCTTTACTAGTGCAAGTTAATTTATGTAATAACTTACGTTCATATTGGCGGTTCTTAACCGTATACCCTGTAAATTATTTCTCCTAGTGTACAATCCTTCATCAGGACCTTTGAATCCGGTCAGAGCGTTCCAGGATCCAAACGCATAGTTCTGGAGAGGAAGATGTTCTGCCACACGGTACACTTCAGTCAGGACAATGTCATTCCCTCGGGAATTGGCGACAAGGAATTCAGTGTCGAAGGGAATGTTGATGTCAAGTAAAGTGGTATCCAGGTAACTGGGATCGTTGTCTTTCACGAAAAGAAGCCAGCTTGATTCAGATACATCGATATATTTGAATATCTGTGGAAAGATATACATAATTTGATTGTACTGGACTTATTATTGATATTTTGAACGAAGTTCATGGGCAACTTACTTCAACAATGTGTTACATCACTTGAGAGAAGCTGGTCCATTTTATTCATTCAGTTAACTACATTATTTCTTGAGCTACCAAATGCTCTTTTTGGAAAAATTATAAACCAAAATTTATTAAAGATGATGAAATTCAAAAATAAATAAGAAGTGACGAAAATGATCACACACACACACACACGCATATATCCATATATATCTATATATATATATATATATATATATATATATATATATATATATATATATATATATATATATATATATATACATATATATATATAAATATATAATATATAATAATTCAATATATATTAAATATAAATATATATATATATATATATATATATATATATATATATATATATATATATATATAGATATATATATATATATAAATCAAAGTGTTTGGCTATGTCTGTTGATAATAATATCATTCGAACTTTGCATATTTTGTTTCTTCATTTTTTTCGGGTAGTTAATCCATACCTACTTCTATTAAACCAATCCTTGTGTCCTTCGTGCCAGGAAGAATAATGCATAAAGGACGGTTGTATTCTATGACGTCACTACGCGTCCCGACGCTCAACACAGACGTCGCGACGCCTAGCTGAGAGAGTAGTTGCTGTGACTGCGTCAGTAACATCGCAGCTTGTAAATCATCTATATTCAAATAAAATGTCATTAAAAAAATGTTTATTCAACTAGTAAATAATGGAGTAATATGAGTAATCGAGGAGGAAAAAAGAGAAAAGAGGACGAAGAGAGATGGTGGATGAAACTTGATATTACCATAACAAGTGATGAGAAATATCCCGTCAGCTTTCAAATAAATTTGAATATTTTGAATCACGTTGACTCTTCTGTTTAGTAAATCTTTCTGTATAAAACTGTGTGAAGGGTTGAAAATAATGGAAAACACGAGGAAAAATATTTTCCGATGATTCATCACTAAATATTCTTTCCGTGTGGATCTTCACTGATAAGAAATATTGACAGCATAAAAGATAGTTATTTGTATTTACAATATTTATGTCAAGCTCTGTCCAACTATACTTCAAACCACTGTAAGGCTAGATTGGTCACATCTTAGCACTGAAATAATACAAGAATAACGAACTAGACAAACGTCAAATGAAAAATAAAACACTGTTGTCAACGAAATATCGTTAGATTGGATGAACAGGTATAATTTATTTGTATTTTGGAATAAAAAAATATTGATTTCATTAAAAAAAAATATATTTGATCGTTGACACTATAAGTATAATTGGTTAACGCTAATCAAACAAGTGAAACGATTCACTGGGCACAGAAAGCATGTCACAAAATGGGCGTAGTATATCGCAAATTAGTTTAGGAACTTCACGTTTCGATAAGTGGATGGTAATTTGATATATATTTTAAAATTTGTTCTCATATATATATATATATATATATATATATATATATATATATATATATATATATATATATGCATCTCTCTCTCTCTCTCTCTATATATATATATATATATATATATATATATATATATATATATATATATATATATATATATATATATATATATATATATATATATATAACAACATTTCTTTATAAAATGCGATCCATTAACAATATGTATGAACGTTCTTGTCAAATTATACAAGTCCCAGAGTGGTCACATTTTCATGATTTGACAAAGACGTTCACATATATATATATTTTGATATGATTTCATTTTATTCCCAAAAAAATGATTACCTGAAGAGTGTAAATCCAGACGGCAACATGATTCCAATGCGCCACAGTAAATTGGCTATTGCTATTATCGTTATTTTACTCCTCAGATTTGTAAGCATCGGTGGTTCAGTGGTAGAATGCTCGCCTGCCACGCGGGCGGCCCGGGTTCGATTCCCGGCCGATGCATCTTTTTTATCTTTCGTTCCATCGCATTTCTTCAAGTACAACACTTAAACGAATACCTACTTTATAGAATTTCTTCATATTGATCAGTGTACGGGAAATGAGAAAAAACATTTATTGATTTTCAACAGCAAATCCAATAATTTATTACATATACATACGTGTTTTATTTTTTAAATCAGATTAATCAATTATATGTTAGGCCATTCTATACACATCTACATCATTTACTCTATCAATTCATTATTCATTTCAACGATTATTGTATTTTTCCATTTTTTTTCACGAAACGGATCATTCTTCAATTATAATTTATAGGCCCAACGTTTAATGTTGAATATACATTTTGATTATCGTAAATAACGATTTAACACTCAGTAGGCATAGTTGTAGTCAGTTATCAGAACCTATTAGTAGTTATTGTCAATTTAGTAAGCAAATTCAAGATAAGATTCAAGATTTAAAAGATGAAAATTCTTGACAAAATACTGTTCTTCGAAATTTTGATTTCTTATACAAATGTGATGCTAAATTACTGTTCCCTAATTAAGGCTAAGGACTCAATTTTGAACGTTAATGATTTGGTGTGTTTTTCTGATCTGCTAAAATACCGTTTTACATTATTTATTTTTTTACTGAAATATAATGATGAATGACTGTTTTTACATTCATCAAGAAAAACTACGATGTTTGTTTTATTTTCAGTTTCGGTGGACCCTTTGAGCAGTCTCAGAATAATTTATTAAAACTAAATTCCATCTGATATCCTGGGGGCATTCACTTTAGTAGTAAGCAACCCGAGTAGCAGCTACACGTTTATATTGCCTACTCAATCGTGTTACAGGGGCACATTATCCTAATCGAACATTTCACACATTTTTATATTAGTTTACGATTTGACACTTACACTTATTTTTACTCTTAACATATATTTCACAGTTACAGCAGATTAAAATTATTTTATTCACATTATAGCCCATAGGATTACTTCTTGGAATAATAATGGAAAATGTATATTTTTAATCATAGTTACTAGTATACATTTAAATAAGATTAATATTACATAATATTATGGAAGTTTGGGATAACATTTTGGTACCTTAAACCCTAATCATCAACATCTAATATAATTAATTATTTTGGCAAAATTATTTTTACAAATAAAACGGAAGGGTTTGATTAGTGATGTTTTTTTTCTAATTGTCATTTCTAGTAGTATGACAATCTGAAATGTGTATTCAATTCCTTTAACCAAGATTCAATGGAATTGAATAAGTCAGAACTAGTTTTTATTGTAAATATTCTGTAAGTATTCTACAAATGGTAGTACAAAAACAGATGAAAAAAATAATCAAAGGCAGTATCAGTTTTAGTTTTGTAATTTGGATCAATTAATAAATGGCCTATTACCAGTATTTTGTACTGTTATCATATTAGGTTTTCTATTTTTTTTTTTTTCAAAATATTACTCCAACTAATAGGAATGTGGCCTCCTGAAATCAAGAAGGCCGGTACATACAACTATACAACAAATACAAAAATATATACACATTATATGTATATTATCAATTCAACGAATTTAAAAAAAAAAGTAAATATTTTTATTACATTCAATTATTAAATAATACTTAGCTCAGTATTGCTCTATCTACACATTTCATTAATATCTTTATCTTTTAAAGACAATTATGTTTATCAACATCAATATATCAAAATAAAATTAGAATACCTAGAGATAAAATAAGTCTACATATTTCCATTTAGTGTTACATTCATAGTTTACACTAATTTTATACAGCCAATAAAGCTTAGGGCCTGAGGCAATACGAGTTATCCACAGAAAATGAATAAAAACATGTATTGCGGGAAACACTTGATATATTTACCAATGCCACAGCAATCTGATAAATATGGGTAGGCCTATTGTCGTTTATTTAATTGGAATTTAAATACTTAGAAAATATGGTTTGTATAATTATACTAAATGCCATATGGGATTGGTATTGGACTTGGTAATATTACATTTTATTGTCATTGATTTATTATACAGGCTTTTCAAATATAGGACAATTCTAGAGAATCTATTACAAAAAAAAAAATTGTTTGTGTCTGTTTTAATCTATTGAATTACATTTCAATCCTTTTAATATTAGGCCATCATAAAATCGTGGTTAAAATATCTCTACATTGTTAATGATGAACTGTAAGTCCAAAAATAATTTTTTAAAAAATATTTGGAAGTATATGTCTAAAAACAACCCGTAGAATATCAGTAGTTACGTTTTATTAGTTCTTAGTAGTTACCGCCTCCTAGTAACATTTCAGCTGCTGGTAGCTAATTATGACATTTGGATGGCAACCCTGTTCTAAATGTGCTACGTTCATAAGTGCAGTTACTGGTTATGTTTAGAAAATTAGTTTCATTCTTTTAATTAACAACCAATCCATAGGTTCAACGTCCTTAAAAAAGGCGACTACTGATTTTATTCTTTTATATTTGCTCTACTCTTATTTGATAACATTTATCATTTTCATGTTTTTTGTAATCTTTTAGATTCTACTGTATTTCTGTAGGGGAAAGACAAAATGAGAATGCATGTTTTGAGATTACTGTATACAGTTATCAAAAGGTCAACTGATTCTACAGTCTACTGTCCTTGTTTTATATAAGACTACTACAAAAAATTAACTGAAAATAATATCACTATCAACATATATTGTCTACTGATCAACATTTGGATTATTTGAAATGAACTTTAGGTATGGACATTATTACAAATGTAGTCTCGTACTGTTATGTTCATAATTGTGTATCATTTAATTGTAGAAATTCAAAAGTCATTTAGTCTTGATATTATGCTTAGGATAGAGAGCTGTACTTGGCCCTATACTTGGCACCACGGTGCTTGGCACTATAATAGTGCTTAGCACTTAAGTTGGTACTGTACTTGGCACTCTAAAGTACAACTAAATCCCTGACAACAGACCTCTTTCAAACGTCTACCCTCGTAAGTGAATATAGATCTATACGGATATGCTGAAGGTGGGCATGTAATTTGTTGGCGTAAACTAAATAATAGACACATTGTCCATCCACTTTAGCTAGGCCATAAATTTTGAGTATTCCTAGCAAATAGAAACCTTTCCGAAATAAAATCATGTAAAATGTGACCCACTAAGTTCACCTCTATGATGTTCTAATGCCAAACTAACATTATATTAAAAATGTCATTAGATTTTTTTGAAAAAAGTATTTAGTATTTAAACAATGGAACCAAAATCAGTGTCATGTCTTGAATCTGTTGTAAATTATAATTCTATTATTATACAATTTTAAAAGATTAAAGTCTCTGTAAATTGGCGGACCGAATTCTTCGTTACTCGCTACATCCGCTATTTGGTGCTCGACTTATAAAATGTTTTTCTATTACCAAATAAAATGATACAGAATCTAGAATACTTCCGCGTAGACCATTGACGATATGTTGTGTATTGGTTAGAACAAGGTGATAGGGAAAATTTTAAAATTAAATTATTTTTCTTGATATGGTCGGAGTTTACGTTAAGTCTTACCTGCTATTTGCATCTACGTTGGAAAAAAAAAAATTGCTGTGGCATTGTTGATTTGAATATGTTTTGTATTAAGGGTAAGTGGGATACGGTGCAGTACATAAATGCTATGAATACATTCATTGGTTGGAATGTCTTGTTAGACGATAGTATTTGTTGTTTGTCTCTCGGAATGCGGTTCAACGATTCAGACGTGGACCGACTTCTGTTTACCGACGACCATGAGCACTTTCTGTAGGAGTCGCGTTGTGGCTACTGCAAAAACAAAAGAGAAGACATCCACATTAAAGTTACGGTCAAGTCTTTTAGGGAGATGTGGAGTACCATTCAGTCGAGTAAAGCCCAGAATTATATTATTTTATTGATACCTTGATGGCAAATCCTCATATTTGAAAAAATGAAATGTTCAGGAGAAGGTAAAAACACCTTCACAATCATACTTTTGGACAGTGCATTGAAATAACAAAGCAATGAAATAACATATTTGCATATGTCATTCAAGTACGAGGTTTTGCAGGCAGGAAAAGGATTTTTTTCCTAAATTTTTTACACACAAATTTTATTCTGATTAAATTTGCGAGTACGAGGTTTTGCCATCAGAGTATCGATATTAGAATGAGAAATATCAATTATTCAATTTTCGTTGATGAAACTTTGATAGGTAATGGATGGAGCATATTGTTGTTTAAAAATCCCATCTTGATTACCAATAAGTAATAACAGTTCTAACATATTTTGATATTAATGAAACGTAACCGTATTTTAAATTATTCATCATTTAGATTATTATTAATAGTAATCATTAACCATTCAGATTAATTATCACTTAATTTGACATTACCTGCGTGTGAAATACTAAATGGGCCTATATGAACTACGTATTTCTCTTTTCATGATGCATTACTGTACGTAATTAGAACTGAATCTCAGCCAACCGCAGAGAAGAATATTGTAGTCTAACTGTTTCTTCCGAGTTTCTTCACGATGTTGTTCCAAGTGAAACAACGCAGACAAGACTAAAAGTTTGGTCGTATTCATTTAAAGTTGTTTGATAAAAATGAATAGACCCATATTTTGGATGTTTTGAAAAAAATGTCATGAAAACTCTTCAATTGACGACTCGCATTCTCCGCCCCCTTGATGTCACAAATCATAACATCCAATCGACAGGGCTGTTAGAACTGAGGTGAAATTCAAATGTTCAATCGGGGCATCTCCAAATTGCAACGAATGATATAAATCTAACTGGCAGACTGGTTAAGCAACGCCCATTTTGAGTCGTCATTGGTGCACTTTTCTGTTCTACACAAGATTTCACAATATTTGAGATACATCTAATACAACAGAGTAGAATAACTGTGAAGTCGTTCCTATGGTATGTTCTTCAATTATTTATTCAGCGAAGTACGGTATGTTCAACTGTATTATTCATAACATCTAAAGGGTGTGCATCTTTATAAAAACCTTTAACACTTCTCAGAACTGGATCAAATAACCTGCATTAAAATAATCAGCCATTATTCATTCTCATGATCAGGTACTAGAAATATCTAGGGACTACATACGTACTACTACTAGCGCTAGAATCAAACAGCACGCTTACTACGAAGTCATCATATCGTTCAGTTTGTTGAAAATCTTGAGTTTGTTCAACTGAGTTAATGTAGGCGATTGCCTTCCTGAACTCAGTTTATTTTCATTCTCATGAATTATTTCATTTCAACAATTATACTTATTTAATTTTTGTAATTAATTATTTGACCAACATTGTGTTTTCTGTTATGAGGCTGCAAGCTTCTGTTTGAAATACAAATATGATTTGTGTTCAATTTTGTGACTGAATGAAATATTTACATTCATACCAAAACAGATTTTGCTTAAATAATAAGATACACTCGCTGAACGTGTCACGCTATTCGTTTATCCTGATTTGTTTGTTCACTTCGGTAAAGCGATGCAGTTTTCATATCGTGATCGCCAACGAATGTAATTTTCAAACTATACATTTCTTGTTTCATTTTGTCACCGAGTCGAAACTAAGTTTACGTCACGACAAAATATTGCTAAAACTCACGAACAGGTACTGAAATTAGCCACAATCGACTACTATAGAAAGATTGACTTCTTCTCGAGCCTCTGCTCGCTCTCAACAGACACAATACTACGAATTGCACAACCGATACTTGATTTTTTAGCCATACGGTTTGACTGAATGGGATATAGGAATATTGAAACATTTGGACGTGAATGTTTGGATAACTTTAAAGAAATGGATACAACTTATTGGGGAAACTAAAATGCAAAATGCCATGCAAACTTGATGAATGAAGAAGATGGAGCATTTGTAACTATTTCATTGATGACGGACCAAAGAGACAGTTCATATTAAATTTACATGATTAACTTAATGGTTAGTATATCAAATACATTTTTAAAAAATCAACTCAAAATTTTTCGGAAAAGTTTCGAAAGTATGACTCTTTTGAGATGAAACAAATTTTGTAAATCGGTTTTAACAAAAAATTTAACAATTTAAAACAAAAATGGATTATTTGAAACATCTATAGTTCATCACATTGATTTATTCAAACAAATTTTTGAATGACTTTGACCTGGACTGGTTTGGTAACGTCAACTGACATTTTATGAAAAATTACTTAGAATTTATTGTGTATTTGAGACAAAAAAATGAAAAAAATGCTTTGTGGGGAAGAGCTAAATTTAAGATAGATTACCGGATCTCAAACGAGAAATTGTCTGGAGATAGATTAAATACTTATACAATACAAACCAGTGGTCAAAGTATGCACTAACATTTCTAGCCGACAATGTTACGTAAGAATTGAACTGACCCAGTCATCGGAAAGACTGTTATCACTAAATAATATATTATTGGGAACCACAACAAATGACTATATTGATGGTGAATTAAAAAGTTTAGGTGATTATAAGATTGGTGACCATGGTGAATATCAAACAACAACCATTGGTCAACTTTCAGAATCCCCCATCCTAATCTTTTCAATTATCCACCAGAATGCGCACATGAGCTCCCAATAAACTAGTGACTGAGTGACTACTAATATCTCTACAAGATGAAATGTAGCACACGTGACTAATGGTGATTGGTGAAAAATCTATTGCATAAAAAAACATGCAGGTGAAATTAATTTTATATAAATTTGAAATATATTCACTAATGAGATGCCAATTGAGTGAATGCAAAAAATCGAATGGAAAGCTTACTATTATGCTACCTTATATTGAAAAATGAGAACATAATTTTTTGACTGTTTACTTTTTCATTGAAATAGATCAAAGATGTTGACGTGATACACAAATGAAACTAGAGTCTGGATAATTTTGTATTGCATCACATTTCAACATTTGGCATACTCATTTGTAGAATATGATTGGTGATAAAAAGTGAAAACCAAGAAATTATCACAAATAAAATGTGCAAAAGTCTATGTCCCAGGTCCAAACAATTGAAGCAAGCAAAGAACTGAATACAGTATAGGCCCAATTCAAAAAGTATTTTCCATTGTATTTAAATATATATATATATATATATAAATATATATATACATATATATATATATATATATATATATATATATATATATATATAAATATATATATATATATAATATATATATATATATATATATATATATATATATATATATATATATATATATATATATATATATATATATATATATATATATATATATATATATATATATATATATATATATATATATATATATATATATATATATATATATATATATATATATATATATATATATATATATATATATATATATATATATATATATATATATATATATATATATATATATATATACATATATATATATACATATATATATATATATATATATATATATATATATATATATATATATATATATATATATATATATATATATATATATATATATATATATATATATATATATATATATATATATATATATATATATATATATATATATATATATATATATATATATATATATATATATATATATATATATATATATATATATATATATATATATATATATATATATATATATATATATATATATATATATATATATATATATATATATATATATATATATATATATATATATATATATATATATACTTGAACGTTTCCATGAAATTTGTATGATTGTTTCAATTTTTTTCGAACAGTTAGCCAAATTGGAACAAAAACTTTCAGCACATTTGTTTATGTGATTCTAGAAATAAGTGTGTAAAGTGAACTAATAAGTGGGTAACATGACTTGGAACCTTAGATTTGGGACGAACAACCATCATGAGCTTTTGAAGACAATGTGTCGAAGCACCTGAAACATCATACAAAATTGTAACTTAATTCAACAGAACGAGAAAATTATACAAATTATATACAATTATGAACATGTATACTAATAAGGAATGAAAGACATTTCTACAGTATAAATAAAATTTAAAATTCAAATTATTATTTATTACAGGTAAAATGCCCGCTAAATTATCAACGGGTTTTTAAAATATAATTTCAAAAACGTTCACGCTATACATAAATGAGTTACGTACATTCAAATAATATCAATACAATCAATACAATAATCCAAGTCAAGGAAAGAAATATAGCAACTGAGTGAAGAAGTTTTAATATACAATATGTACAGATAGATGAAAATGAAATACTAGCAATCAAGTGAATGTAAACCCATATGGAAGATACAGAATCATTTATTTGTATTCTTATTTTTTTTTTAAAGTATGTATGTAATATATTCTGAAGACTTACCAACTGAGCTTTGGAACCATTTTGGCTTATTCCTCCAGGCAATGAACAAGAAGTATACTGGGACACTTGATAAGATCATGAGACAACCATAACCTGAAAACCAAAATCGAAATATATAAACAAATTACATTCGATTATTTCATACGATGTTGCTTGGAGAGCATTAACAAAGGGTGAATATCGATATTTTTCATTGATTCAATATTCTTCTAATTTCAAGTTGTACTGCTATAAAACCTATAATCAAAAGTCGATAAAACCAATGTCAGAATATCACCATTTTTAATATTTTAAATTGATAATCGATCAAGAAAAGGGTCCACTCTATCAGTATTAAGAGGCTGCAGGTGCTCTACACGGGCTCGTTGTTCGCTCGCTTCAGAATCGAGCTCAACATGCATCGTGTGCTAGGCGCAACCCGTAGACTAGCCCGCCGAACTCATATTCACATAAATGGGGTTAATTCCCTAGCTCACACTTCCGATATATTTCACATTTGGGACTTTTTTCGGTATTCAAAAAGATGGATCTGGGTTTTTGCCAACATGAAATTTTTGCATTTTCCATTTGAAGAATTTTAAAAATTATAAATTTTTGGTTCAAAATTCTGTGAATGAGATGACCTCCGTTTTTCAATTACTAACATAATGCAAACACAATCATATTGATATCTCAAAAGTTACGGCCGTGAGAGTTTACGGCGTGAAATACTAGCGCTTGCGGCCTCTTAAGTGAGAAACTTGATAAATATACCACCTACGTATTATGGACAGTTAGATGATAATCTCAACCAATACTTGTCTCAATCTGTTCACCTGAATAAAATGAATCAATTAATATGTAAAGATAACAAAGCATGTTTTTCCCCATTATTATTATTAGTGTTCAACAGCGGGTCATTGAAGCCAGTAATATATCGCACATTGCCACGGTGATTTGAAAATGTTTGTTGAAATGATTCAAACAACACCCTTTTATGAAGAAACAAACAGCACGTTGCTTGTACACTGCTCCACTTAGAAAGAACACACTATCTGCAAAATATTGGTTCCGAGATATTTAATAAACAGTGTTATGGTTTGTAACCATTAGATACTTGGATAAAACACAGCATCTACCACTTCATGCTGCACATATGGAGATTTATTCAAGTATTGGTAGATACTGTATTTCATATACTTATACCCTCACTGGTTCTGCATAATCATACGGTGTTTTGGCTTATTGCTTTGACGCATTTAGAAACCAATACGGTGTTATGTGCAATGGAAAGCTGAGAAAAAATTAGTCAAGAAAACGTGTCTAACTCGAAAACGTAAAAAATGCAGATACGGTGTTCTTTCTAAGTGAGACAGTACAGTCTACAGTATAATGGCATCTCATACGTATCAAACAATCATCCATCATTTAATCGTGATCAAATTCAAAAAACGTGGGAAGCATTTTTTTCTGATCCAATCTGATCTCAAATTCAAGACCCAACAATAACCATAAATAACAAAGTAATATTCAAAAAATGAACTTGAATGTTTGTATGTTACCAGTCTCCACAGGTTTGGCGATCATCGGAACGATCGTGACGAACAGGCTGGCGGCAATGTAGACGATCGGGAAGGCAAGGTTCACTCGGATCGGTCTCGGCAGGTTTGGTTGAGCCCAGCGCAGCCACGGTAAACACAGTACGGACACTCCGATACTCAACTAGAGAAGAATAACAATATAGCGTTAATATAAGTACATATTTTATAATATCCAAGATATATTAGATATTATATCATACACTAATGATGTATTAAAATCATGCAGAAGACTGATTTTAGTCATCTTCCAGCAGAAATGAAAACACTCGATTCATCTCATTTTCAAAATTGTTATCAAGCTTCAATTGTTGAACAAAGCTCATTACATATACGTAGTGTTATTCAATTTAATTCAATTTTTCTTGATTTTGTAAAATAAATGTAGGTCTACTCAGGAAGTGAAATAATATAATTGATGAGTGTAGCGAAGTCTCCATCCCACTCGTATAGGGCTTTGTCTGTGTGTTTTTTTTTTTTTTTTTTTTTTTTTTTGTTTGTAAGCACTCCACAGGTCGCAAGGGTTGACTGATCAGCATGAAACTTTTTTTGGACACGCAAACTCATCCAACTTAGAACTGTATAGTTTTTGGGATGAATCGGTCGGACCGATTTTGAGAATCATCATCTCAAAGTTTCTAAAAACCCCATAAGATTTGGCTGGGCGGAAAATGTTGAAAAATAAAATCTCTCCAAATGGGATGAAATTTTCTCTAAATGTGTATACATGGATTTTACACATTATTACGATTTTTTAAGCAATTCTGATCAGCCGTTTTGGAGAAAAAAAATAAAATGACTGATAATATTCATAAAATATATCATAAAAATTATGACAGAATTAAGTTGTCGAGATTCACTGCTTTCTAGATTCAAGAGTTGACCAACAATGAAGTATTTTTTATATGCGTCAAGGTGTGTAGAATACCAGAGTCAATGAAGTGGCAAGAGTAGAACTTCTTTAACGACTTTTATAGCTTATTCAGATATCAAGGTGTGTAGAATACCAAAGTCGATAAAGTAGCAAGGGTAGAACTACTTCAAGGACTTTCATACCTTATTCAGATATCTCGCTCATCTTACAACGCATATTTCGCGTTTGACTAGTATATATATACATAGTACAAAAGAGGCAATATTCAATTTTTTTTTGGCAGGACTGGGTCACTGCCCTATTGATCTTCCAGTCTTTAAACAGTCAACTTCTATTTCACTTGTTCTAATATATTCTAAATTAGAACGGATTTATACATGATCAGCATGTTTTCCATAAAAAACTTGAAATAAATGCAAATAAATAAAAAAATGAAATAACAACTCCATTTTTATCATACTTAGTGAAACATTTGAATGACACTGAAAAATTGAATTTTATTGAAGTTCAAACTGAGATGCAGAGACCTAATTTTAACAAATGCACCACAATTTAAAATCAGATATGCAAATTTGCTTCTCTAAATTAATTCAATTTTTTCCCAATTGGTACCAGAGCAAATTCCGCCATGCGTCTTACAACTCTTTTTTCGAAAAAGCACCAAGTGAATTTTCAATGAACCATTTACACTTCGTAGAATCTGACTCGAGCAGTTGATTGTACTCTGCAATAATTACCCAAGTAGCAAATCCGACGTAGTTGATGAGGGCAAAGATGTCGGACACGGTGAGATACAGCATCGACAGAAGAGCCTGTAACATTTAAATACTCGTATAAATTGCAGTTTTTCTCTCACGAACAAACTATAAACTAGGGGTGCAAGCTTGAGAATTTAAATTCAAGTCGAGTTTGAGAGAAAATCACGAGTCTTGAGTTTGAATTCAACAACAACAAAAAAATTGTTAGGCCAAATTTGCCTATCAGTAGCATTCTCTGGACCCTGGAATTCGAAAAAAAAAATTATCGCGTTCCAAATTCAGAACAATACAAGTATAGAAAAATTGTTCAAAAAAATTGAACTTGAAATTTTTGAGTTCAGCTAAATTTGAACTCAAAACTCATACTTGAGACACAAAACTCAAACTCGAAATTTTGAGTGCTTGGACAACCCCTACTATAAACTGAAAACCATGACAGTCTATAACCTCCTTGACTTACCATGCACAAGACTGCTGGGGTTGGAGTCAGTTTCTGCATCTGAATCATCGTAAGAATCTCCGGCATTTGACCTTCACAAGCTCCAGCGTAAAACAATCTAGAAACGTACGATCGTTAAAAATATGAATAATGTAGTGAATAATAAAATGTTCTACATAGATTAATTAATCTGTTCAAAACCATTCATTTTTATATTATTCACGTTAACATTCAAATAGAAATTCAATATTCCCAACTTCCCTCCACTCCCAGGGTTAAAAGACCCTTCATAACTGTGGTTCCTTGAAAATTATTCAACTGTTAACTTGTCTCTCTTGGTTATCCCTATTTACTTTTTGACTAATCAGTCAATTAACCTATAACTAGCAAACGTTTTAGAGGAAATGTTTGAAAAACAGCTGGGATCTAATACTCTTTATTACACTATTTATCATCTTTACTCTCCAGTCTCAGACTTTAAAAAGATGGCAATCGCAGGTTGGTAATGGATTAATTTAGTTTATTAGTATATGGCAACGTACGTGTCAAGAGTTCAACAGAGTGTGAAGTCTTAAAATACCAGGTCAGTTGATAAAACAGTTCTACCCGCCGTATTTCTAGTAATGGTACTTTATCGACTACGATACAAGAATGCTATATTACATCCAGCTTACCTTGATGACGTGAGTAAGATTCCGTTGACTGCACCGAAAGTAGACAGAGCAACGAAAACGGGGATGGTCCACGCCATGACTCCGAAAAGACGATTAGCAAATGTCTTGAAGAAAATAAACATATTATTTATTAGATAAATCTAAATACAAGATGAAATGTACAAATTATCACTGCTCAGAACGTCTAAAACGTGAATTCTTTGTGAAATTTGAATTCATGATTAGATAATCAACGTCAAGAATCAAGAAAATCAAGTTTTAATTTGCTTCGAGTTATCAAATAGCATTATAGTGTTCTTTCACCATGTTGACAACATCGGTTTCCAAATGACAATTACAAAAACACCTGCAAAAATTAAAGTACTGTGCGGGTACTGTATTCCTAGCGGTGATATTGACCTTGGAGCAAACAGATTACATATATTAAATAATTTTTTATTGAATATAAAAAAACTTATTCAATTATGATGAAGATGAAAATTGATTTACCGGCACAGTAGCAGAGTGGTTAGCGCACTCGCTTCGTGTGACCCGGAAGGTGAAGGGACATATCGGACTCGGTTCGATCCCCGCCACCGTCCATCTTTACAGGGGTTTTTCGTGGTTTCCATCTGTAGTCTAGGCTAATGCCGGGATGGTTCCCACAATATAGGCCACGACCGCTTCCTTCCCACTGTCCTTGTCACTACCCATAAAAACCTTCATCTCATCATCCCATCATCTCATTAATCATTCATCCGACGCCAATAGATCTTAGTAATCATTACAGTGCATCGTTAAAACCCAATATATATATATATATAAAATTGATTTGAATAATGAATTGAATGCAAATGCAGCGTTGTTCTCGACCCCAACAAATATCACTTCCTTTAACAATATCCATACAGTATTATTTTAAACAATAGTTTGCTCGATGACTTACGACCGCCACAGCTTCCGAGCCCAACACCTCCAAGGGCGAGAGTGTCGTGAAGAACGCGACGTTGGCCATGACGTAGACGACGGTGACCAGAGTGCACGATATGGCGATGGCTCTCGGCAAGTTCTTGATCGGGTCTTTCAACTCTTCGATGATGAAGTTCAGGTAATTCCTGTCGAGAGAAATCAACGTTATTACAAACAGTGGTGTATTCACGAAATAGTGGCGGTTTAAAACGATAGAAAGATGCAGAACCTCGGAAAAAAAGGTGGAAGGGTGGAAGGGGGGTGTGGGGGGGGGGGGGGTGATGTTTGCATTCTGTTTTGGGGCAATTCCTCTCAAGTAAATCGGGTTTTTATACCTCAGATATAAGCAATAAGACATTTAGCCCATGTAAGTAGTAGAACCTCATGTAGGGACATTTTTAAAAAGCTTAATATTTTAACATCAACAGGAATGTACATTTTGAATGAATATTAGGGTTTTGAGGCGCATCGACAGCGAGGTCATTTAGCACTTTTACATGTTTTACTATTTGCAGTTGATTTTCCTAATCTCTTCATAACTAATGACTGTGTACATACATATAATACCAGACAGAAGAACAACCTACACCCAGCTAAGTTGAAACGTACAATTACTGAATATGACCCAGTGCATGCAGGGACGGCACTTTATAACAAACTCCCAGAAAAATTGAAAAGTTTCGCTAGCAATAGAACGTCTTTTAAGCTTAATGTCAAGAAGTTTCTAATTCACCACAGCTTTTATAATGTCAGTGAATATTTATCGAACGACAAAGAGTAGTTGTAGCTGTCTGTAGTCAATTATTGGAATTTTATTGAAATATTATATTTAAAAGCTTCACCTACATGTATTATTGTCAATTCAACTTAAACTTGTCACGATCCTATATGTCTATCAATCTTATTATTTCAATGATTTTAATATTTTATTCTATATATTGTTAATTATAGTTACTTGTTATTATTATTGTTATTCTAATCCAGACAACTTTTAAGACCTGCTTGTTATGTTAATGATTTTAATTATAACTTGTATATAATGGTATGAACAAAAAGCTAATAGATGAAATTAAATTAAATGAATAATAATAGAGGGATGCAATTTTGGAGTATTAAATTCATGATAATATGTAAGCCATCAGATCATTGTTGTATAATTAAATTACCTTCATACTTATAAAAGTTCAAAGTGAGTGTGTTTTAATTTTAATTTTCTATATTTTACCTTGTATGAGTAGAAATTGAAAAACCATTAGAATGAGCATAAGCCAAGAATGTCTATTTTATCACACATTATATTTATGTTTTAAACCATTATACTATGTATGGAGAGCTTTCTTTGGCTGTACTGTCATCAATTTAGCCTCAACATAATCCAAATAACTCGACAGCTGATCAATAATCAAACTGAATACATTCTCAAAAATATATTTAAAAAAAAAAACAGAAACAGTAATTGAAAGTATTTTGGCAGTCTACAATGAAATGCAAGTTTGCAATTTTCAATATATGATCGTGATGAAATAAAAATTGTTCACTTTCATACTTTGCTTGCTCATTCAATCACAAATTTTTTTTCTATCTCCACCCCAGTGTTTCGAGTATCCCAATCCTAAAGGATTCTGCAAGTAATTGCGTTGATAGTATCTATCTTGTTACTAAATAAAGTCACTGTTTTTCATTCAAATAAACATTGAAGTAAAAACACAAAGTTTCTTATCGTTTTTTCACAGAGCGCACATTATAGCTGTCTTGATTAAGTATCCAAGAGAGTCAATTTGGCGAAATATCAGTTTTTTGTTGATAACTTTTGAACGAAATGAGATTTCAAAATTCTAATACGCGAGAAACACAGATAATTATAATTGCTTAAAGATGATATAAGTTTTAACCATTCAAGTTATGTCGCATAACTGTCAAGCGTGTACAGCTGAAAAATGTGTTTTTATAGCTGTACACGCTTGACAGTTATGCGACATGACTTGAATAGTTATAACTTATACCATCTTGAAGCTATTATAATTATCTGTGTTTCTCACGTATTAGAATTTTGATGTCTAATTTCGTTCAGAAATTATCACCAAAAAACTGATATTTCGCCAAATTGTCTCTCATGGACACTTAAAACACAAACATTATAACTACAGATAATGAAAATTAATTATATAATTTCTACGCCAAAACTAGAATAACAATTAGAAACATTTTCATTCCCCACAAAATGAATGTTTCGTGTCCTTATTATGTTTTGATAAATTGCTTTGTTATCTTTCGAAATACCTCCATCTTGGACGCAGAACATCCCACACAAAGCTGATAAATCTATCGTCTAGGTCTGCATCTTGCTAGTTGCTATAATCAGCTTTATTCTTTGGAGACTTACTTCTTGCAATCAAAGTAATTGCATGCTTATGAAGACTGATATAAGCGCCTTAAGTTAGAGAAATCCTTAAGAATACTTATTAAATGAGACTTACTCTATTCTTATCTAGCATAGAGAGTAATACCACGACAAAATGAACACTATTACAATTAGATTGAAAATAAATGGTTAAAATGGAATACAGTTATTAAAAGATCATGTTCTATTAGACGAGCGTAAGCAAAAGTTCGAATATATATCAATTTAAAATATAAAATCGTTGCAAAGAATAATATTTTGTTTCAAGATAATCAATATAACGAATAGAAATAACGAAATAACTTATTGTGATATTAATCGGCATTCACATACGTCATTGCCAGCTCAGTATTTTTTTTGGAGCAAAATCGGTAGAAATACTTTTATTAAAGAAAATATCAAGACATTTTGAACAGCTCTATAAGAATATCCCAAATGAGAAAATAAAAAGAAAATTGAGATATTCAAATTTTTACCGAGTTTGGCCGGGGTTTGAACACAATGATAATAGTGGAATTGTTTTTTCATCAACCACCTCAACACTTCTTTTTTCAAAATTCTTGTATGAAAAACATTTTGCCCCGGGCTTCTTTTGTTTTAGTGCCACGTGTGGAGGAATTGTTTTTAATCAGATATTTAGGATTTTTTTCCCATAATAATTTTTTTCTTTTAATAACATCGAAACTTGATACAAAATCATTGTTCTCCAATTAAGGCTAAGGATGAAAGATAGGATCGTTTGGACGGGGCACCACAAGGGCGATCTTACCACCCCAAAAATCCATCTCCTAATCAAGGGAATTTTCAAGTAGAAGAAGCAAGGAAGACTCGGAAAAAAAGAAGAAAGAAAAAAAATCAAAGAAAGAGAAGATATATTCAGATTTTTTTTTTTTTTTTTAAACATGACTTATGAATTATTCTTCATCTCTTGACTCATTACTATCATTGTTACAATGTGTTGAATGACCTATATTATTTCTAACCATTTCTTTGGGGTGGTGAGATCGCCCTTGTGGTGCACCGTCCAAACGATCCCATCTTTCATCCTTTGCCTTTCTTTGGAAACAATGGCCTCATGTCAAGTTTTCAATTTTACTAAGAAATACATCGTTTAGGTATTCTTCTAATAAGATTGTCTCTATTTGACTCGACCAGTTCGAACACACTCAGATTTTCGAACTCTCCCATCTTAGCACGGTGTCATAATTGTGATAACAAGTGTTGACTTTTAGCAAGTTGGTGTCGGAACTACAATATTTAGTGGTGACATTTAGCAAGGAGGTGTCAGAACAGCGATTACAAGTATCGACAACTATACTTGTTACTTATCGCAACAGTTTCGAATACTATCTAAACCAAACTAGCTAAACGATCATTATCAGGGGATGTAGCTCAGTGGTAGAGCGTTCGCTTTGCATGTGAAAGGCCCCGGGTTCAATCCCCGGCATCTCCACATTTTATAAATATCAATTCATGAATTTCCACCACTGAATGGTTTATGTTATCAAGATATTTGTATGAACTATTTGGGTCTTTTTAACCTAACGTCTTTTCATATCGACAATTATAACTAGAGAGTTATAGTATGTAATTTTGTATTCCATTTCATCTGTATTCGAAGAGATCACATGATTATTAAATTGTGCTCAAAAAACTTGTATCCACCAGTATTTTCATTCAAACATGGATCATAGGTCTTATACAATGGTATTATAATCGTTTTTACATGTATTTATTTATAGTCGAATTCAAGATATTAGAATACTGAAATATAGTCGTAATAATTCTGTATTATTAAAATGAGTTTGAGCTAATTAACTGAGTTCTATATACTGTTCTGTTACAATGTACTGAAGTCTTACCAGCCGTTGTAGGCGAAGAGGCCCGAGTAGAAAGACAGAGCCAGCTCCGTCACTTCCGTCTTGCTGTTGTCGAACGTGAAGTGTTCAGTGTGTCCTGCAAACAACAATACACCGAGTTGAATTATTCTGAAAAGCTTGAAAATATGTTCAATAAAAGCTGAAAATGATAATATATAACATTAAAAAAAATGAGAATGATAATAACTATATTATATAATATATTATATAAGCTGGATCCCCGTCGTCAATCACGCATTGTGAACAGCCGACAATAAAGTTGTTTTTCTCTCAAATTGAGCTGATACTCTGGTCTCCAAAGCCTGGAAAGGTTCATCTGTGGGTTACACATTTATAGAATACATACTATAAGTAGATTTCACTACGATGCACGAAATGAATGCTTTAGTGCGAAAAGTACGATTCTTTGATATATTTGTTTATTGTTCGAATAGTTTCGTACAATGATATATAACAGTTATACGCTCTTAAAATAACCACGAAGCCTGAAATGGGCTTATCTGTGGGTGTATATACAAAGTATATGTACACTATATATATATATATATATATATATATATATATATATATATATATATATACATATATAAACATATATATATATATATATATATATATATATATATATACATATATATATATATATGTATATATTAAAAAAAATATATATATATATTATATATATATAAATATATATATATATATATATATATATATATATATATATATATTATATATATATGTATATATATATATATATATATATATATATATATATATATATATGTATTATATATATATATATATATATATATATATATATATATATATATATATATATACATATATATATATATATATATATATATATATATATATATATATATATATATATATTTATATATATATATATATATATATATATATGTATATATATATATATATGTATATATATATATATATATATATATATATATATATATATATATATATATATATATATATATATGTATATATATATATATGTATATATATGTAAAACGCATTACGTTATGATTCAATCGATCATTATTGCTTACTAAACGAAATTCACAATATTTATTTTGTAATTGAATTAAAGACCTTTGAACTTAAATGATTGACCTCTTTACTAAACGATTCTGACGTCGCACACACACCAATGTTCGGGGTCGACCTGGAATGTGGTTTAATAGTGGTGTGGTTCTTGGTATACGTGCAATAAGGAAATAGACGACCGGGATAAAAGGTCTGGAATGATGAAGGAATGAGGGAGAGAGAGGGAATGCAATCGCTTTCCAACGGTCGTCTGGAAGGATGAGACCGATTTAATTAAATATCTTTTGTGATACGTTTTTTTTATAGAGGGATATTATTTCCATTTCTAATGGAGTCGAGACTGAGTGCGTGACTTGATCTAATGCGTTAGTTCGAGTAAATATAAAACGTTTTTTTTAGTGTAAAAATATTAAATTCTAGTTTGAAGATCATTTAAAAATTATCCGATAGTTGTGTTTATTTTTTTTCATTCGAAATAATTCAAATGGGGTGTTAAGATTGCCCTTGTGATGCCCTGTCAAAACGGCCCTACTTTCATCCATGGCCTCAAAATGGGGAAACAATGATTTTGTATCAGGTTTCAATGTTATTAGAGAGAGAAAATTGTAGTGAAGTACTCTAGTATACAAAACTATGATGCCAGATTATCATAATAAAATAGATAATTCGAAAAGTTGGATAGTAAAAAGTGAGACTATATATTATTACACTAAATTTCTTCACTAAATTTGCTCTCTTTTACCTCGTCCCAAAATATATATCGTCATTTTCCGTCACCGGTGCTTGTACAATAGGAACATTCAAATTCACTATTATTTTCCATGTCCACAAACCAGTGTAATTGAATGGAAATGTATATTGTATATACCAACCCCAAGATAATTTTATGCTCTTAATCACTATGACATTTTTTTGTCAATTTAATCAAATTTGAAACAATACGTGAATGATTCTTGGTATCCATTAACGTATCATCTTGAAACTAATTGAGTTCAAAACAATGGAATGTCATATTAATTAAAGAGCTTACAATTACCTTGGTGATAGTATATACTTTTTCCATTCAATGACACTACGGTACATTTTTTAATCTCTAAAATTTAAGCTAGCGTACATTTATTACGACAGCTACAGCCGCTCGCCTAAATTTAAATATCATAAATGCTCATATTCGACATCAAAAACGTATGTACATGAATTAGCTTTGTCCTATATTTACGATAAAACAGCTATTTAGGAGAGTCGAGTGCACCTGAATTCACAAACATGGACAGTAAAAGAGCATCCAATTATCTTGGGGTTGGTATACTTTTTTATTCAATCACACCGATTCGTACACATAGGAAAAATAGTAAAGATAAATTTCGCTTCAGTACAAAATTTACAAAATTTGCACTAATTTAATTTGTGCTTTTTGTATAATGATCAATTTTACATCTGTTGTCAAGGGAAAGAAGTAATCAATGCCCAAGAGACTTAGTTCAAAGTGGAAGATATCAACATTCGTGTGTTTATACTGAAAGACTTTTATCTACTGCGAAAAATTATGGTCACAGACAGCGCAGTCCTGGTGTTGAAGACCATTAGTTTTAAATAATCAAAATGGGGTGGTAAGATCGCCCTTGTGGTGCCCCGTCCAAACGATCCTATCTTTCATCCATAGCCTTAATTGGGGAACAATGATTTTGTATCAAGTTTCGATGTTATTAAAAAAAAAAAAAAAAAAAAAAAGTACAAGCACAGTGCATACACCCACTAAAATCATGTCTCAGTGTTGTGATATCCTTTAACTATTGCTTACGCGTATCGAGTGTGGTCAAATACTTTAGTATCTAACTTCGAAGTTAGATACTAAGGTCTTTGGAGTGGTCTTACCTAGGGACAGCTGAACAATGCCGGCGCCTATGATGATGAACAAAGCCAGCAGCTTGGCGTAGGTGAACACGTCTTGAACTCGGGTCGCCCATTTCACGTCCCAGCAATTCACAAACGTCAACACCACTGGAATCAGGCAAAAACATCCATTTCATTATTGACACATTATCATTAGTATCTCCCAAATAACCTGTTGTTGGTGGGGTCGTTAAGCAAACAATGGGAATGAAAAAAGTGTTGATCAAAACACTGCCGCTGATATGGGTTCCACTCTAGTACAGCCTGAAGCATAAATAAAAGTCTCTTTGCTGACTGGTCAAACCAGTCGACCAAGTTATATTGCATAGGATTCAACAGCTATCAAACGACAGAAACAGACTTTTACTTATGCTTCAGGCCCTACACCAAAACCAACAACAACATCAACAAATGATTAATTATATGAGAGAAAATCAATTTCACTATACTCGAAAAGGACGAGCATGCTGCTATATTTTTTCACGCTCCTCAGGTCAAACGAAAGAACAAACTCAGTTGAAACAAAGCATACACAAGTTTATTTATCCAATTCGATATTGTATAGTTTTCAGACTCAATCGGTTGCTCCACTTCTGAGAAAACTAATTTTAAACAGTTTTTAAGAAGTTTTTGAACACCTCATAAGAATAACCCAGATTTACAATCAGTTCAATTTTATAGACCTCTAGGCCTATATATATATATGAAATCAACTTGACATGTTGATAAGATTTCTATAAATATTTTCTCAAATGATGTGGATATATATTCGGAACCTAATCAAAATAGATGAAGTACACTCTAAGGGTGGATTGCAGAGGCAGAGCGCTAAATGACCTCGCTGTCGATGCGCCTTAAAACCCTAATATTCATTCATTCATGCAGAGACAGAGTTTGAACCCCGGCCTACTTTAGTCACCGTCTAAGTAAGAAATTGCATTGTGGCTGCAATGCAATTTCTTACTAAGACGGCGTCTAGGGTAGGCCCGGGTTAAAACTCCGTCTCTGGAATCCACCACTAAGTATTGCTCGCTTTCATTATTGTGTGTTGGTTTTGATTGTTTTTACAGTTAAATCTCACGTTTTATACGATTGCGAAGATGAGTGTTCTGTTCTATTATTGTTTTATATTTCAAAATAATATATAATAATATCCAATACGGTACCACTTATTAAAATAATGATGATTGAATTACTGAAAGTCATCAGGAAATAATCATAGACAAATGAAGAAATTGAATCATATATCCACAAACGATCAGGAGTTTCGATTCCTGATGATGCACTCAGGTAGAAGAAAACCAGGCACCTCCACAAATATATATCTTTTTCATGAAATGTGAAGAGAAACCGAAGAAAAAAAAACTGGAAAAATTCCAGCCACCATTATTCTTGAGAACATTTTAGATAGTCTCATTTTTATATATTTCGGATTCCAATTAGCTGAATCCCAGTTCGCAAATGCCTATATCAGTATTTAATTCACACAATGTTTTTAAATTGATAAAATCGAAAATGTGTTTGGTATGTTGAATAAATGTGCAATGTTTCCATACGTAGCTTTTTTGTACTATCCGAAAATATTTGAACTTTCATTCTAACTTTGAAACGTGAAACTTGATCTCAAAACAAATACATACATCAAATACATCAAATAAATTATCAAATAAATATTCAGCTTCAAGATGATATAATTTATAACTATTTCAATCATGTCGCATAGCTGGCAAGCGTATAGAGCTAAAAAAACACATTTTTTAGCTGCATACGCTTGACAATTATGCGACATGACTTGAATAGTTATAACTTATACCATCTTGAAGCTATTATAATTATCTGTGTTTCTTGCGTATTGGAATTTCGATATCTCATACCGTTCAAAAGTTATTTCCAAAAAACTGATCTCGCTAAATCGACTCCCATCTGAGATTGTTTAACAGCGGAATATATCTACCAGGATGGTCGACCCCGACTGGAATCAAAGCCCGGTCACCTGAAAGACTGTTCAGCGCACTTACAACCGATCTACCCATCTCAGTAGCATTACATTACACTTGACGTTCACTTAACCTTCAAGCAGTTTGAATCCCCCTTTAACAATATTGTCATCGATCCCGCTTCTCCCTTCTATCCCGTGCCGACGTCACGGGGGGTAGAACTGGATGACGTATGCAACCGACTGAGGGCGGCGGTTTACCCCTCTATTGCAACAACAGCGTATAATGACTAGCTACGTAGTATTTTGGGGCATTTGCCCGCGTGTATTTACTTCTCAAATTGTGGTCCATGTTCTCGACACCTCAAAATATGGGAATCGTAATAATTTGATTAACTGTTGTAACTTGTATAAGCTTCTTAATCTAGCTATATTCATCTATTCATAGCAGTATATTATAGCCACATTTGATTATTCATCTGATAATAATGATCAATGTGTAGTTCTTTACCAGCATTGCGAAACACTTGAATTGAATATTTCATTTTATATTCATTTTTTATTAAATCCTTATTTTAAAATTGGATTAAACGACGCATTGTGATGATAACTGAGATCTATTGGCGTCCGTCGTTGGAAAAATAATCATGAAAAGAAAAAAGAAATTGGGCGATCGAGTTAAATAGTTTAATTTTATGTATGTAGGCCTAACGTCTCGAAGGTATTAAATGTAGCTGTGTTTCCTTCACATCGGAATTTTGATATCTCATACCGTTCAAAAGTTAGCATAAACAAACTGATATTTCGTAAAATCAACTCCTGGACTCTTAATATAGCTATAGTAACAAAGATACTATATTTCACTATTTCACTCTTAAGAATTGAGTTCAATCAATCTACAACGATTTGAGGTTATGGCTGACGTAATGTCACGTGTCCGTAAACAAACTGCATCACGTGGTATGAATGCGGTTTCGTGGAGAAAAACGCGAAACAAAAAACGCACGGAGTATTGAAGTAATTTGCCAGCAAGAATACGTGACTGTATTATATGTCTATACGCTTGGCAGACAAACTGGTCAAGATTGGTTTAAGGTAACGTATTATTATTATTATTGCAAAAGCTGGACGTGAATTGATGAAGTCTATGCATCAGTTCATTGCAAATTTAGATTTATTTAATAATTGTATTCCCATTGAAGAAGGAAATTATTATTTTAATACGTCAATTTGAAGTTCATTTACATTCCTCATAAGTTAATTTATGTATTTATTTATTGTTCCAGAGATTTGGACATGATGCGAATATAGGAAATTACTTTTTACCTCCTTCAAAACCTTATCAACTACCCTGTTTCTTTCTTAATTATGTTCATATTTGATTTTGTTTATAAATATGACCGATAACATAAAATTTATTTAACCCACAGATGAACTACACTTTGTAGTTTTGTGGGATACTGTGAATGTAGTGGTTGTTTCAATTGCTGTGATTTATTATGTAGGCCTATATAATGTTTGTGAAAATGTATAAATGTCCATTATCAGCGAATTGAAAAGAAATATGATAGATGAGTAAATGATAAATGATAAATGATAGATGATAGATAAATGAGTATACAGAAAGAGATATTGAAAAGAATAGTAAATAGATACATGAAGATGAAATGGTTGTCTAGTGTAGTTTTGAAAGGAGAAATTCATTATGGTCATCATAGAGGGGGCTCTGAAGTAGAGACAATTTTGGGCTGTGATTAGAGGATTTAAATACCAATGTGTCCAAGAATCTTATACTAGTAAAATACTGGTCCTCTAAAAGCTGATAATCGAGAATATTATTGATTGAAAGAAAATTGTATATCTGAATTAATAAATATAGATTGATTTTAAAAACACCTTTACATTCTTGACTGTATAGAAAATAACTGAAGCTGAGAAAAAAACACTTCGCTTCAAACTTCCAAGTTGAAGTGAGATAATGTTATGCGATATATGATATAAGATATATGAAATAATGATATTTGTTAGATAATTAAAAATGAGATCGAAATGGCAGACCTGAAGGATTCCATTCAAATATTCAGAAAACATCTAACAACTAACTTTCATCCATCAACGTTTACATTCATAATATTTTGTCAATTACCGTACCTCATTATAGTGTCTTGATTCAAGTATGTTACCGTTGATTAAAAATTAAAAATTATTTTTTAAGAAATTAATTTAATTTAATTTAATTTAATTTTTCAAGAATTTTGAGAATTTATTTTTTTGAGAAATTTAAGAAATTAAGATTATTTCTCAATTTTTGTATGTTACCGTTGATCATTTGAATTCTATATCATTTCAATATTCAGTTAATAATTCTGTTCTACTATATTCTTACATGTATATCCTAAATTTCTAAATTTTATATCAAAACTTTATATCAAATTATTTATCACTATTGCTTCAATATGTTTATAATTGTTAACTTTTGATTTTATTATTTGTCTATTTGTTCATTTGTACTTTTCTGTCTACTACCTGTATGCATTTGTTGTAGTACTTGATATGTAAGCGTTGAGTGTGAATAAAATGATTTCAAAATTAAATGAAAAAAAATATTGATCGTTATCCTGTATACTTTGGACAGGAAACAATAAATGTTTATCAAACTATGATTATTGCGAAATTATCAAAGTATTTTGATTACTGAGTTGGTATACGCGACGGTATTTCTTTGAGGAATGGAAGTATGTATTCAGGTTGTGTAACTGGCTCGTAGCAAGATTTTTAATTTGATAGTCATAACCTAGAAGGTCTTAACTTCATCCAATAAGGATTTAACATCCTTACTTCCACACATCCTTTTATTCACGTATTTCAATGATATAACGCCGAACTCAAAGCAGCATACAGCACTTAAGATTTAGATTTTATTCTGACGCTTGCATACGACTGTATTGATCTCCCAGAGATCTCCACCTTTCACGTACATATTTATTTGCTCCTTACGTCTTTATGAAGTCCACTTTATTATATGCTATGCCAATCACGTCTTTAAACTTTCTTTTTGGATTCAGTTTTCTATTTTTCATTCTTGTTTTGACTTCCACACCTTCATTTTGCTTCTGTCTTCTGCAAAATCTATCCCATTTTGTATAGGCTTCTGTCGAGTAACAAATGACAAACAATCGTTGCCATAGCAATAGAGAACTGGCGGACTACCAAATATTCTGATTGGTCAATTCCAACTGATGGACATTGTTGTCTGTCTCTTGCAACAATGAGTGACGTCACTTGACAGAAGCCTATACCCGCTGAGTCTTGAGAGTAATTTGCATTTTGGTAGACGATATTATAAATACATATGTAATACGTGACTTATACGTGTATTAGAACGAAATATAAATGTTACAGGTTATATGAACAGAATCGAATAATGTCTACGTCACGACTCTAGAGACTTGGCCGGGTACTGGCGGACAAATAAATCAATTTCAATTTCTGAAATAGAGCCAATGATTTCTAGTTACGAAATCTTTCGAGTTACGACTCGCAGTCTCCGCCCCCTTGACGTCACAAATCATACTGTCCAATCAACAGGGCTGTTAGAACTGTAATAAAATTTAAATTTCCAATCGGGGTATCTTCAAATGACCACAAATGATATAGATCCAACTGGCCTACTGGTGAAGCCACGCCCATTTCGAGTCGTCAATTGGAGAAATAAATATCGTCATTATTGTTTAAAATACAGTCTGAGGATTGTGATGTCCTTTAACATTGTTATCACCATGGTTACCATGTTATTTGTTTTCACCAATCACAAATGAAGGCTAACTGCTGGTAATACTGGCCCCTTCCTCACATTCTTTTCATCTGTGACGAATCTCAACAATATAGTCTAGCCAAGAGATATCAAATAATTATAATATCTTTTGGCTAGACCGAACACTGGACTTTGAACAGCAGTCCTATACACACTAATCGTAAAGGAAGTTACAAATTAATATAATATTTTAATGACAATACAATGGCGTTCTTGAGTGGACCACACTTGACGTCCCTGATTGAACGCTTATGGTTTGTAAGTTTCTTTGAACTAGCATGCTCTGTGAATAGGGTTTAACCAAGGAGGTTAGATACTAATAGTCTATAGACTATTCGTGATTAAAAGCTAACCAGGCGGCAGCACTGTCGAAGTGGGTGATTGGCCGTCCGGAGGCAGTTAGGCCTAGATGTCATGTTGTTGTATGCTTAGACACATTATATTTGTAATTAATATAGTAATTTTGATAATTAATAATTTCATTAATTATAATTCTGTATTTAATATTGAAATTACACATTAATTGATTTGTATATAATTTGAAAGTATCTGCCTCCGCCCAGTTCACTAAAACGTCACCAGATGTCAGACACTTTGCTTTTAATCACGAATTAGACAATTAGACTAATATATATTAGACTAATATATATTAGACTATTAGTATCTAACCTCCTTGGGTTTAACTGATGGACTATTTAAATCTGGTTTCACAGTGACCGTGGTCGAAGGTTAGATAATACTTCATGGTGTGTGTATTCGTGATTATTGTTTGTTTACGACCCCACCAACAGCTGGGTTATACGGGGGTACGAATGAGCAGGGAATTATGAAACTATGAAGTGATGATTAGTGATAGGACGTTTAGAAAAACTTATGCCTTATGCGGGATTCGAACCCACGCCCAGCGGTGACTTCAATTTCTGAAGCGGTGACTCAGCTGACCGAGCTACCGAGAGTGGCATGTGATTGTGAATATTCTTGATGTATTCGGAACATAAATATTGATCAATATGCTTTTACCAATGAGTGGGTTTTTAGATCTCATATGATTTTTTGTTTTAAATATAATATCTCTAGTTATGATGACAATATTGAGATGATGTAATCGTATTCATCTCATTCAAAGCAATCAAATCCATAGCAATCAATCCAATCAAATCCATAGCAATCAATCCAATCAAATCCATAGCAATCAATCCAATCAAATCAATCAAATCCAACAACGACGATTACCACCTGCCGTCAACCAATCTATCAATGTCGAATAACAATCCCAACTTCAACGGACCATACTTATTCAACTGTCTGCCCTCCTGGACCCCTATTCCTGAGATAAATGAGATGTGAGAAAAATAAAAATGAGTGAGAAAACGATTATCTCACTTAAAAATGGCCGGTTGGTAATGATAAATTGGCCATTTTAAGTGAGATAATCGTTTTCTGACTCATTTTTATTTTTCTCACATCTCATTTATTTCAGGAATAGGGGTCCTGGATTGAGAAAGAAAATAATATTGTACGCTTCAAGCTGATTTTAAAAACATTCCCAATTGACAATGTGTTCTACAGTGTTCAGGAATTCAAATCATTCAAAACAACATTTTAAACTGTACTGACAAAGAGTATTTACATTTATATCACAAAATATTTTAATTCAACTATAGTCTATAGCACAGATCGACTTGTCTATAAACATGTATATTTCATGCACAAATGTTTCACGGAGTAAATGAATTATTATTATTATTATTATTATTATTATTATTATTATACTCAAGTATTACTACAGTAACTCATGTAAAATACCCAACGAATGTAATCGTAACACAAGACTCGGAACGTTAGAGTTATACAAAATTCCTGCCTATAATAACAAACATGGGAAACGGCGTTTAGAGTATGCGACCCCTATATTATTCAACGAAATACCTCTCAGTCTGAGAAAGTTAGAAAAATATCAACATGTTAAAACAGAAATTAGGGAATGGTTAATTAATTATACTAATTCTGAAAATGATTGATCCAATTGTGCAGTGGGATACACTTATTATTTATTGAATTATTCTTGTGCATCAACTTTTTATGTCTTTAGCTGTGTGGATATGATTTGTATCATATCGTATATTCATATAATAATTATCATATAATAATTTTTCAATTTCATTTCTACATATATATAGTATATACATATAGCCTATTCGATCTTGTATTCCTTAACTATTGAAAAGTTTTCATTTATTTTTTCCTTGTCCAAGCTAATAATTTCATTCATCATCCCACAGATAAGCCTTTTTGGCTTTGTGGAAGAGCGTATTGATTAATCTTGTATGTATGTGTTATTTGAATCTAATAAAAAAATTAAAAAAAATTATTATTATTATTATTATTATTCTTTGTAATTTTGTTGAAAAAAGTCATTCAATTGTTGTTTCATAGCTCTGATTTTATGGAATATTTGACCAAAACGTAACCGACATTTTTTATTGGGTTTTAACGACGCACTATACTGATGGCTACGATCTATTGGCGTCGGTGGATGAAGAATGAGATGATGGGATGATGAGATGGAAGATTATTTTATTAAGTGTTTTGGATGGTGGGAAGGAGTCGGTTGTGGTATGTTGTTGAGGAACCATCCCAGTATAACCTGAACGACAGAGGGAAACCACGAAAAATCCCTGTCTGGATGGTTGACCATGGCGGGAATCGAACTTCGGTCTCCCGAATGACGGTTTAGTGTGTTACCACTCGGCCACGCGTCTCGGTTAACCGACATTGTATGAACCGACACCATATGCCATGATCGACCATCCTGACGGGGGTTTTTCGTGGTTTTCCTCTGTCTTTCAGGTTAATACGGGGATGGTTCCTTAGCATCATGCCACGACCGACTCCTTCCCACTATCCAAAATCACCCAATACAATAACCTTCCATCTCAACCGTCCATCATCTCATATATAATTCACCGACGCCAATGGATCGTAGTTATCAGTAGAGTGCGTCGTTAAACGCAATATAAATAAAATCGAACACATCGTTATATGTCAATATGGATATGGGAGATCAAAGGGACTTAGCTGATTATGTTATCGATATGGTATAGACCGATCACGCAGTTTCTTCGTTGGTGAGAAAAATCAAATGAAGACGAATAAGAAAAATATATGTGATTAAATTTTCAATCGATATACGGACTTTAATGGCATAAATTAAACCTAACAAAAATTAAAATGACGTTTGAATTATTATGCACTATGTAGAGTTGTCTATTGAATTTCAATTAATTATACATGAATATGGATCTAAAGTATCTTTATATTTTGCAATCCAAGCTCTATTTATGCTGGCATAAGTTCTTATTTATCCAAGATAATTTGATAATATAGTGAGCTTGCATTTGTTTTCATCAATTTTTGTTTTCAAGTTCATATATACATATACATATATATATATATATATATATATATATATATATATATATATATATATATATATATATATATATATATATATATATATATATTTGAATATATATATATATATATATATAATATATAAATATATATATATATATATATATATATATATATATATATATATATATATATATATATTCATATATATATATATATATATATATATATATATATATATATATATATATTTTGATGGTACTCAAAACTTGAGACAAGAATTTCTTTCAAATTTTTTTTTCTTTTCATTTTTTTTTTTAGGGACCATATACTATAAAAAAATCGCGCTGTACCTAATTCACCTGAGGTTATACACAAACCACTATGATTAAAAAATGTACAAATCTATCAAACTATTAGCTACTAGATTACTAGCCGGTTTCAACGCCGTGACGTCACTGACGAGCGTCTCGAGGACTCGTGACGTAGTTAGCAAGTGACGTCACAAAAGCTAGCGGCTCGAAGACGTGTGATTACAGACTTGAGAGATGAAACTGGTGACGCATGCAAGCAGACGGGCGGCAAGACGGAATTCGACCAATCATATTCGAGACAAATCTAGTTTATTTCGGTACGTGTTTTTGTAATATTTTGACCTTTGACATATCCAGACTTCATGCGATGGAAATTACCAGTACAACTGATAGTATTTTGCGTGTTTAGATTTTTAAATATAGGAGATCAATTACGCGATCAATCATGATTAATATGATCAATTATTCATCGCTTTCAATCTGAGATTTCTACAAACTCACACACATTTACATATAATATATATATATATATATATATATATATATATATATATATATATATATATATTTATATATATATATATATATATATATATATATATATATTTATATATATATATATATATATATATATATTATGTTGATTACCTTCAGGATTATTCCGCTTCATATCGAAAGATTGCAGTGTAGGCCGAACCCTCCACTTTGTCAAAACTTCCCGACGTTTCGAATAGATTGCACTATTCATGTTCACGGAGACAGCTGTAACGAACTAAATCGTACATCTAACTGAAGGTAATCAACATAATATCACATATGTCCGCCAAAACTTGAGAAAAAACATATATATATATATATATATATATATATATATATATATATATATATATATATATATATATATATATAGTATAATTCGATTTCATTTCCTCGATATAAAAAAAGCCCACCCTATTTTCAAAATCTGTAAGAAATGGTGTATTGAGTCAATAGTTGAGAAAGTTATGTGACATTCGGGAAAAAATTACAAAACTCATTTTAAATTTCTCCAAAAAACATTTAGTTATTTCATCAATAACTATTTATTGGGCAATATATAATCAATCCTGAATATATTTTTAATAACCTCTATGAACTGAATTGAATGGTCTTGCAATCTCTTCTCTTCGAATCCCAGCAGGAGCATGTAACTTATAAAGTTTGATCTTTTCTTCCTTTCAATCTCTACGCTTTATGTGATAAGTAAAAACAATTTAGTGAATGAAATTGAAACATACGATCTTTACTGTGAGTTGATTCCTTCATTCTTTCTTCATTCTATTACTTTTATTTCTCTTCCGAAGAAATCTTGTATAAAGCTTTAAGCTGTAGCTATATTATTGCGTGTGTTTTATACAGTTCTAAGGTCTCTTTATTTCCTGCTGAAATACGTTTATATACTTGTATCCACGAGAGAAGATGGTCTTCTACCAACATAACAAATACAAATGTCACCATTGTATTTGTATAGCTGTGGTATTTGGGGGGTATTATTAATTTTTAGGACGAAGTTTAAAAATAAAAATAAATATTTGTTAAAAAAAGTTAAGTCTTCGAAGTTGTAGAAACTTTGAGTGAATACTAAGATTTTTCAATTGTGTGGTATAAGCTTTCTTTTGTGGTTATGAATGTACACATACTTGTATTCACGAAAGAAAAGAGTTGTCGACCAACTAAATAATTGTGAAAATGATAAAAAAATCATCAATTTTTATTTTTATTAATTTTTTATTAATTTTTATTAATTTTTATAAAAATTTTATTATTTTTATCATTTTCATTAATTTAATAGCACCTTAGGAATCACTTACAAATATTATCTCAATAATAAGATAAGTCAGTTACAATTCCAGTGGCCAATTTCTAATCTGTGCATTGTTTACATTATCGTGAAATAAATAATTCATATATAATTACCATTAGAAATACGTTTTTCCTATCATGGTTGAGCTATATAATTCGATAAACTTTGTAAACTTTTCACAAAACTATCATCGGAAATGCTTCTCGAGCACGGATCGTTATTATTGCAAAGTTTTATCAACAATTAAAGAAGTTCTCTGTTCTATGGTCTTATTCAATGATGCGAATAAATGAATGGTAGTAGACAAATATACATATATAGTGATGTGTACAATTATTGCAGAATTCGATCTCACGTCCGTAAACCTTTTTATTCCAATTGGTCTGCTGCATTTGTGGATTATTATTTCAAATATTTTTTAGTTCTTATAACAAATAAAAGTAACATCAATTCGGTACAGAATATTTCTTATTGCGATTGCAATGTGAGAATCAGTGGACTGTATTAATGCACGTACAATGTAGGTTTAGACATGAAGTTATGGTTAGTACATATAATTTGAATATAATACGTTTTTGTATTATACAACTACTGTAGATATGTAAGTCAGATGAATGCAATTCAGATTCAGTTTCAACTTTTGATAGCCACCCTCGATAGCTCGGTCAGCTGAGGCACCGCTTCAGAAACTGAAGTAATCATTGGGCGCGGGTTTGAGTCCCGCAAAAGGTATGGGTATTTGTAAACGTCCTTTCACTTATCATCACTCGATAGTTTCATTATCACCTGCTCATTCGTACCCCCGAATAGCCTAGCTGTTGGTGGGGTCGTTAAGCAACAATAATCTCTCATCATCATCAAATTTTGATCGATACCAAACCAAGAATATTTCCAAGTGATTTAATAACAGCCAAACTAGTTCAAAAAATCACCGATGGAAAAAAGACATTGCCATTAAAAAAATTTTTTTTCTTCAATAACATCGAAACTTGATACAAAATCATTGTTCCCTAATTAAGGCAAAGGATACAAAATAGGATCGTTTGAACGGGGCACCACAGGGGCGATCTTATCACTTCATAATACGCAATACGCAAAATTTCATTTGAAACCTGTTGATTCAATTAAAACACGTGCTTTTGAGAGACTCTATATTTATTGATTATGCTTGTCACGGCCCATAAGATAAAGCAGGGAAACACACCTGAATAATGAAACATCAATACGTAATATACGATTTTATGCAAAACTGGACCAAGAAAATTGAAAAAAAATTATAACTTATATTGAAAAAAATCTGTTTTCATCGGAAATTGAAAATTGAATATTATTTATCAATTTTTAGTAGGCCTACGTGTTATCATGATAAAAAAAAATAAGAAACTGGCTTGCATATCTCCTGTTGGGTAACATAGTCTCGACCGAACGATTACATAAGATATTATTGACATCGATTACCGCGGCATACGTTTCTTTCAATGAGTATTTGAGCTACTAATGCCCTACAAATATTTGAGTCTATCTCACATTACAATCAGGGTCAGAATTATACAACATTTATTTATTTACTAATAGTTACAATACAAAACCTTGCAACTGTTTACAGTCTGGGAAAAATAGAATAATTTAATTTATAAGAAACATAATTTAATTGAAGATTTGAGACCATGCATAACCAGTACGTCAAAACACCTTTAATGAATGGTAAGGGTTATGAGCAATTACCATATATTGGTAAATGAAATTTCAGTTGTCTATTTCATCAATAATTATCGTCCTCAATCACCAGGGTTGAGATGTTTAAACAATATCATATTTTTGGATGACATTCCATCAATATATAAATTAAGAAATAGTCATAGTAAGAAAGTAAAAATTAAAAGTTCAGGAAAGATGTCGGGAAATTTTCATTCAGAAATCGAATGGGAGGAGACTGGAATAATTTAAATTATGATGTGTTTTTATGATTTAAAAAATTAAATTTAAAATTGTTTGAAGCCTTGATACAGCAAGAGAACATTTAGTATCAGCTATGCCTATTAATAATGATGCCATGCAGTCTTTTTATACGAAAAATATATTTAATATTATAATTAATATTAGGATTTTTGCCACCAATAGGCTATATGTATTGACTGCAAAGCAATGTATAGTAAATAAATAAATACAATTCTCAAGAGTTGAATGAGTTGTGAAAAAACAAAATGCGAAAATGCACATTTTATTTCGTATTTAAATCTATAGGCCTATTCGGTCCTTGTTTGCTAAAAACGCATATTTATACTTTTTGATGTATTTGCAACGCACATTGAAGCATCTGTAACTACATATTTCAATCGTTTTCAAAAATGTAATTGAAATAATTTCAAAATTGTCGGAAATTATTTTTTGATATGATCAAAAACCGACTTTAAAAGCCATTTTGATTGTGTTCTGTATCTATGCTTTTATGCATACACGATGCTGATTTCAATGTTGATATTTTCCATTTTTCCGTCTTGCGTGTATAATCAAAATGTATATTTTCATATTTTGTTATAACTTATACTTTTTCGAAGTCGATGCCATTGTTTAAAAAGTTGGGTTCAAGGATCTCAAAAAACTAGATGAACAATTTCCTTAAATATTTACTCAATTAACCACTAGTGATAGGCGTGGCTAATCGCCAGAGCCACCTTGATCTATACTTCATGTGGGAATTTAGAGATACTCTGATAGGTGAATGTGAAATTTCCCACATAACAAAGCCCATTTGATTGGATGTTCTGTTTTGTGACGTTTATGGGCGGGTCAATCACTAGTCGTCAATTAAAAATGCATAACTTCATTTCAATGAATTATTAGTTACTAGAAAAAAAATTCCATTGTATAAATGAACAGGATAACAGTAAATATATACGTGAAGATGCAACGTTTTAATTTGGAAATTATATATTTTAATTGCCCAATCTTCAGATGTGACCGTCCAAAGAGAAATGATGAAGGCGTCGATTAAAATTAATTTGTAGTTCTTAAATAACGCAGGAAATTACCGATTATAGCGATTTGTCACACGACGAACACTTGCTGAGACACAACATTGCACTTATACTTGCCGTAACTCCAATTTTTTCCCCGAAATTTGAGTTGAAATTTGATTAACATCTACACTTATTTTACGGCTACATTTTTAGAGACTTCACGCGTGAAATGTGTGTATATTAATATATATATATATATATATATATATATATATATATATATATATATATATATATATATATATATGTATATATGTATATATATATATATATATATATATATATATAAATATATATATATATATATATATATATATATATATGTATATATATATATATATATATATATATATATATATATATATATATATATATATATATATATAGAGAGAGAGAGAGAGAGAGAGAGAGAGAGAGAGAGAGAGAGACAGAGAGAGAGAGAGAGAGAGAGAATTTGAACCAAATGGAAATGCTCGTTTTCTGCCCATCTGTTACGTCTTCTTAAATCCTATGTAATATTACAAAGTGGAGTGGTTCAGAGAGGTAGAAAATGGACTTTTACATTTGGTCAAAGACACATTGTCTTCTAGTCTAAGTACATCAAGATAATGAGATCAAGGATCTCAATTATTAATTATCTGAGACGATCAAGATAATTAGAAGATAACAATTAATTAATTAATTAGATATAATAACAAGGATGAAGACTGTTTCCCCAATCTTAATGTTTGAATTGTTATCTTCCCTTGATCATTACCTAAAAATGTGTTAGTTTGTTATATTGTTTGTTGAATTAGTTACTTTATTGGATGAGCGAAGCGATGACTCCATTTCGCCATACCCGAAAAAAAAGTGGCTGTTTTTTTTTTTGTTCGCGCTCCACAAGTCAAACGAAAATTCAAAATAAGTTGAAACTTGGCATACACAAGTGTCATTATCTATTTCGATACTGTATAGTTTTGAGGCGCAATCGGTTCAACCACTTCTGAGAAAACTCATTTTAAAGTTTTCAAAAATCCCATTAGAATAACCGAGAGGAAAATATTCGTGAAATAATTTTCATCCGAGACATTTCAAATTCTCGGGGAATCTCAACATAATAATTATACACTTTATTCCGATTTTTCACTCAAATCGAATCAGCCGTCTTGATGTAAAAAAATATATAATGTAATTTTTATAAATCACTCAAAGCTATTAAGATACCAATTAAATCCAAGCCACAGGTGTCACCTCTTAAATGTAAACGATTAAAACAAATTCTTCTTCATTATCATAGAAATTAATAATGGAAATAAGATGGCAGTGATGTAATGGTTTGGATCTCAAGGTGTATATATATATATATAATAACCAATCCAAAGATAAGTCGATATGTTCCAGCTCATCCATCAACGCGGCAACACATAACGCGTTTGCCTAGTTTTAATTATCATTTGAGGTGGCAAGATCGCCCTTGTGGTGCCCCGTCTGATGGATCCCACCCTTCAACCATAGCTTCAATTGGGAGACAATGATTAATGTATATCAAGACTATTAACCGCAACTCCCACTTAAATTAACGTCTAGCTCCAAAAGACTTTGATTGTATAATGTTTATACCAGGAGAGCTAGGTACCATAGCAACATGTCTAGTATTTGTATATTCCCATTGTTGTTAAGACAAAATCCTAGCACTGCTCTCGAGGTGGGCTAAAAATAGGTCACATTTTTACGTTCCAAGAGACCGTGATTCTGTTATTGTCTCATATTGTCATAATACTCAGCTTTCCTAGAGAAAGATCCAAACTTTGGAAAGATTATCCAATCAAAGTCCTTAGTCTCTTGGAGCTAGCCAGGCCTGGAACGTTATTTTAAGTGGCAGTCGCGGTAAGGGTTCTGGTTTTGATATTATTATTATATATTTTTTAATAACATCGAAACTTGATACAAAATCATTGTTCCCCAATTAAGGCTATGGATGAAAGATATTATAAAGATAGGATGTTTTTAAAACAAAAGATGGAAGAGCAGAAGCTATCCTAATTGAGTGATTAATTAATGTAAACCTGAATTTCGCCATTTTTTTGTGTCATGTATAAAAATGAAGACAATTGAATTGAATATATTGCCAGATAATTTTCTTCAGGATGCATTTTGATGTGACTTGTTTAACCACTTTATGTGACTGTAAGTATATCCAACAACCGCAAGTTGGTAATATGACGTATGCAAATCTGTTGTCAAGTGATGGGAACAAGTGGAAGGCGTGATGACGCCTACAAGAATACTCGGGTTGGGATCTGTACTTGACAGTTTACTAGTTCAATTATTTCAACCACGTTTTTTCAAACGCAAAATGGAGATGAGAATTTGATGATGGGATATTTGGGGACGTTTGTTCGTTAGAAGTTAATCAACTGGTAATTTATTACCTCCTTTGATTATCTCTGTTATTTCATTGAACTAATATGTTGATTGGTCGATAGTTTTTTTTAATAATATTGAAACTTGATACAAAATTATTGTTTCCCAATTGAGTCAATGGATGAAAGATAGGATCGTTTGGACGAGCCACCACAAGCGCGATCTTACCACCCCAAAGAATAATTAAAAATATGATAACTCATTTTAAAAAACAATAAATCTCAAGGTATAATATTATCTCCTTGTCCAGCCTAGTGGACTCAGAATGACCGTGTCTCTTATAAAGACACATATCTATCTGTGAATCAAAAGAAAACTATCTATGAATCGTCCGTATTTGTTCCATTATTTTCTTCATTTCTCTTTTTATTGGTTGTTTCAACTTTCATATCACCCCAGAATTCGCACTTTATTCCCCTGAAAGACAACGTTGGGCCTTCATTCCAGTTATACCCTATTCCAGTGACAGTTTACATTCTATTCTATCCTTCTATTTACTCAACAGAATGTTCCGAGCGACCGTCCCTTCAATCCCACACCACTAACGCGCGAGTGGTTCGAGCCTTCTATCTCGTCAATACTAGAGTATATCATCAATATCCCGCAAAAGCGTCGCTTAGCGTCGACGACGTCCTAATGATGTCAGATGGCTAGGTTTTATTGTTTCTGTGTTATTGCTTGTTTGATACGTATTAAATCTCGCCGATTAGCGGCGAAAAGCCATCTTTTGTTAATAGCTTATACGATG